>JAUMHN010032868.1:0-53593 GCA_032360265.1 Heliamphora ciliata | reverse complement strand
GTTAGATTAGAAATCTCATTTTCTGAAATTTTTGTTAATTTATCAAATTTGACTCTTAAAATGAGTTTTTCTTTTTTTAATGTTTCAACTTGTAAACTATGCTCTTTAGACATGCTTTCCTTTTCATTTTTAGCATTTTCATTTAAAACTTTTAATTCCTCAGTTTGTTTAGAAAAATTTTTATTTTTATTTTTTAATTTTATATTTTTTTTCCAACTTTAAAAGATTTTATGCAAGTTGAATATTTTATTTTTAAGTTCCTCATATGATGGCATTGAGTAAGAAGAACTAGATTCATTGCATGAACTAGAGTGGGAATTTACCTCATCGTCTATACTTGCCATCAAGCAGAAGTTTGTCATTTTTTCGTCGCTTGAACTATTGCTTGACTCGTTTGAATCTGAGTCGTCCCACGTGGTTGCTTTCATGGCCATCTTTTTCTTATTTGAGTCCTTCTTGAGTAAAGGACATTCGGGCTTGATGTGCCCTGTCTTGTTGCAGTTGTAGCAAGTGAGTGGTTCCTTCTTGAGTTTTGTTTTCTCGAGTCTCCTTTATTGAATTTTGTGCCTCGGAATCTTCTTGAAAGCCTTTCGTCTCACTTGAGAAATTTGCTGAATCTTCTTGTGATAAAAGCTATGTCATCGTCATTGATTTCCTTATTTTCTTCATCACTAGAACTTTCTTTTGAGGCTTTGAGGGTAATGGATTTCTTGATCTTGTTTTGCTCGTTGACTCTTTCATTTATCTTGAGTTCGTATGTCAATAGTGAGCCAATTAGTTCATATAAGGTCATGACCCTTAGATTTCTTGCCTCGGAGATAGCTGTAGCCTTAGCTTCCCAAATGGGTGGCAAGGCTTTTAGTACTTTCCTTAACAACTCATAAGATTGGTAGGTTTTTCTAAGTGCATTAAGAGAAATAATAATGAGTAAAGTGAGTGTCCATGATAGATATAGTTTCATCTTCATGCATCTTAAAGTTTTCATATTCACTAGTTAATCTATCAATCATAGAGTCTTTAACATCTTGTGTACCTTCATAAGTTATTTCTAATTTTTTTTTATATTTCTTTTGCACTTTTACGAGTCATTATTCGATTATATTCATTAGCATTTAAAGCAAAATATAATGCATTCATACCACTAGAGTTTATTTGTAATTGCTTCATATCATTTTCATTCATTTCTTCTTCTAATTTAGGAATCTCTTTACCTTCTACAGTTTTGGTGAGAGTGAAGTTACCTTACACGATTACTCTCCAAGCCCTCCAAGCTCTCCAATCCATGATTTGAATGAAAATTCTCATTCTTTGTTTCCAAAAGGTGTAGTTAACACCACAAAAAATTAGAGGTCTTGTGGAGGACTGACCCTCTTCAAAAGGGGATATACCAACACCTGCCATAGATCATTTTCATAAAAACTTGTTAAGAATAATGTGTTAGGCTCTGATACCAATTGATAGTATGCGCGTAATCCTAAGAGGGGGAGTGAATTAGAATTAAATTTTTTTTGCCTAAGCATAAAAACCTAAGTATGACTTTTAGTTCATTTATAAGAATTAATTCACAAATATATTTAGGTATGATTTCTTGTTGTTGAATAACTAAACACAAGTATATTTGAGATAATAAAATTCAATAAGATTTAAATACAAATAAAGATGCTAACTTTTAAAGCCCTTTTAGTTTGAAAATAACAATGCAAATATGTTTCAATTTTAATTCACAATATTTAAACTTTCTTGTTAACTAGATTCAATACTTGTCTTGTTTTAATAACTTTCAAGATTAATACTTTTCAAATATGACTTCTAGATTAATATACAAGAATAATTTAACTTGACAATATTTCTTACAAAAATGAGAGGATTCAAAAACTTTTTAGCTTTAACAATAAAAGGATGCGAGAAATAAAAGATTCAAGTGCAAGTGAATGTTAAAACACTTTTAAATTTTAATTTGCAAGTAGACTAATTTCTTGATAGAAAATTAAAGTGCAATAACTTGCAAAGCAAATGAATCAAGTAATGAAATAAATGATGAATAATTTTAGTGCAAATGTGTGTGACGTAAAGAAAAGCAACAACAAAGTAAATAAAAGAAATGAGCATGCTAGAAGATGAACACCACGATTTTTAGAAGGTTCGGCGTTACGGCCTACGTCCTTGCCTCAAGCCAACTGCTATGAGGATTTCTTACTACCTCTCTTTCAATAGGTGGAGGAGCCTCTCTCCTTAGTCTAGGCGGAGTAGTCTCTTCTCGAGAATGTACCCTTCTCAAGCAACCCAATCCTTGTAGGCGGATTAGCCTCTTTGGAGAAACGTCTTTTTCAAATATAATGAAATGATAAGAAGAAGAAGTACAAATAAATGCTCTTTTAATGAGTTGATAAGTACAACCAATGAATGCTCTAAACTCACTACTCAAGAAATATAACAATGAAGCTCAACAAGAACTCTAATGATTTTTTCAAAAATATGAATGAAGAACTTAAGAATTTGAAGCACAAAGAGAGTTGTATATGAGAGAATGATTGAGAGGCTTTGAGTGAGTAAAACAAGAGCACAAGGGCTCTATTTATAGGCCTAAAAAACTGACTAGCCATTGGGCTAAATAGGGTAAGTTCAAACTAGCCGTTTTCAGCAAAAATTCAAATTTAAGCATGTTCGGTCAACTGATGAAACTAGTTCGGCCAACTGAACTTTACTTCAGTCGACTTGGCCTCAAGGGTTAGTCGATTGACCTGTTTTAGATATGAAAAAAAAAATTTGGCCAGTTCACTCAGTCGACTGAGGACAACCTTTTAGTCGACTGAACATTCAAAAAATCAGATTTTTATTTTTCTAAAATATTTTGATCAATTTTTGATTTGAAAAAATATTTTTATGATTTTTCGGATTCCTATGAGCTTCAAAGAAATATTCAAGAGATAAAACAAATATACAAGGATCCTAAAAATAAAACTTACAATTTGTTCTTCAAGCCTTCAATATCTCAACTCTTTGCATTTGTTCCACAAAACTTGTCGCCAAAGAATTTGATTTAAAATTATGCGTTATGGCTTCCACTTTGTATTTTTAATTGTGCTAAGCGTATATTTCCTGTAACCAATCTCAATTTGCACAATTAGATACATAAGTTTGTTATCATCAAAATCGATTATTGAAGCCTTGTTAGGCCAACAACAGATCTTTGACAAAGGATTATGAATTCAGAGATAGAATCTATGTATTCTAATCAGGTTTGAGAATTTGTAGAACCACCCGAAGGGATAAAATTCATTGGATGCAAGTGGATCTACAAGAGGAATAGAGGAGTAGACGAGAAGGTTGAAACCTTCAAAGTTAGGCTTGTTGTTAAAGGGTTCACTCAGAAAGAGCGGATCGATTATGAGAAAACCTTTTCGCTGGTAGCCATGCTTAAGTCTATCCAGATTCTCTTATCCATTGCTGCTCATTTTGATTATGAAATCTGACAAATGAATGTCAAGAGAGCTTTCTTTAACGGAAGTCTTGACGAGTGTATCTATATGATACAACTAGATAGATTCATTGCAAAGGGTCAGGAGCACATGTTGGGTAAGATTAAGAGATCCATTTATGGACTTAAGCAGGCATCGAAGTCTTGAAATTCTTCGTTTGATCAAGTTATAAAATCTTATGGTTTTGATCAGAGCTCGGATGAGTCCTGTGTGTACAAGAAGCGTGACAAAAACGTGATGGAAGTGGTGAATTTTCTTATACTTTATGTAGACGATATCTTACTCATAAAAAATTATGTGAAGGCATTATCTACGGTTAAAGTATGATTATCTGGGCAGTTCAATTTGAAGGATTTGGGAGAAGCTAGTCACATCCTTTGGATCAAACTTGTGCGAGATCGAAAATAAAGAATGTTGGGCTTATCATAAGCAAAGTATATCGATGATATTCTTGCTCGTTTTAGCATATAAGATTTTAAGAAAGGATTTCTCCCTTTCAGGCATGGAATCATTCTATTTAAGGATCAATGTATGCTATGCTTTGCACTAGACCCGACATCTGCTTTACTGTTGGCATGGTTAGCAGATATCGGTCTAACCTAGGACAGGAATATTGGACTACGATAAAGAATATAATTAAGTAGCTAAAAAGGACAAAGGATTATATGTTGGTTTACCAGGCAGACAGTCTAGTACCTTTGGGATACATAGACTCAAATTTCCAGTTTGACAAGGATTCCTGTAAGTTTACCTCAAGATATGTGTTTACCTTAGGAGGTGGAGCTATAAGTTGGAGGAGTATCAAGCAGTCCTACATTGTTAATTTCACCATAGAGGTCGAGTACCTGGCAGCTTCTGAAGCAGTCAAGGAGGCCGTGTGGCTTAGGAACTTCCTGTTAGATCTAGATGTGGTGCTTTCAGTTTAGTCGGCTATTACACTTTATTGTGATAATAGCAGAGCGATTGCAAACTTGAAGGAGCCAAGAGTCCAAAAGAATGGAAAGCACATTGGGCGTCAGTATCACCTGATATAAGAAATTGTACAGAGAAGTGATGTTGCTGTGACTAAGATTGCATCAGGAGACAACCTTGCGGATCTTTTTACAAAGAGCTTACCAAGTAAGACATTTGATAGTCATGTAGAGGGCATAGGAGTCACATGTATGGCAGCATGATTTTGAGTACAAGTGGGAGATTGTTAGGGTTCGTATACTGAAAACTATGTTTTTAGTATTGAATTTTGTTTTAATAAAATTAATTTTCTATTTTATGAGAATCTTTACGAGCAATGTATGTATATCATTTTTTTAATGTTATGCATGGATGTCCAATATTCTGTATAGTATTTAATCTGGTGTATAGAGTACGACTTGCACACAGAATATCAGATTTTAGGTTCTTGCAGAATATAAGTTTTATATTTACAGTTTAGATAGAAATGGACATATAATCGATACGACTATAGTACAGAGTTTTAGTAGGCTTGTTTTAGTTATGAGGAACAGATAATAGTGTTTTCTAGAATTCGATTCTCTGTGCTATTATACTTTGTGTGTATTGAACGAAACACATTGGGGTAATTAATTTTATACTAACTATATAAATTAATTCACACTCCAAGGTTATTATGAATAGTGCTTATGCTCTTAATCCTGAAATAATTATTGATTTGCGTATATTTAATATTTGTTGTTTTGTTTCATTAGAGGATGCGATCTTTTATGGGTCTATATTCCCAGTGAGTTAGATAGCGGTATTATTTATATGGTAAATATTAATTATTGACAGAATCTACGTCCCGAAAGATTGAGATTGACGATACCCACTTAAGAAAATTTATAAGTTTTGACCGGACCAAACCCTGCAGGTGGATTTGATTATCCAGCAATCAAATAAGTTAAGCGGAAGGGTTTAAAGAATTCTAAGATGTCGATTAAATTAAATTGTCAATAATTAAATTTAATTAGTAGGTATTGAGAATCTTAACGTGGAGAGAAATATTAAGCATTTAATAATATGAGTTCAATACAAGAAGGTCTTAAGATTATGGGTCAGAGTGCAATTATAATTTTTCAGTGATGTGAACTGTAATTCAGTATTTTATGAAAATTGTAGATACCGCTGCAAGGTTTTCATAATTACAGATAACGCTATGAGGTTTGCTTAATTGCAAAAATCGCTGATGGGTGTTTGTGTTCTATTGGATATTTTACTCATAATTACTCCACAGGTCCTTGTTGTAGCCCTATAAATATGCGGGTAGACTGAATCAATTTCATAACTTGTCTTCAAGACTAAAACTATCCAGGTTCTGCCGATACGAGTTCTTGATAGATTGTAACCCACATTACATTCAAGAATTGCATAAAAGAATATAGCAGAAGGTTTGATGGGAGTTTCAACTTGAAATAAAAAATGAAGTTGAAGATTTGATTGGTAAAAAGTATTCTTCTAAATTAACTTTGGTTGCACGGGTTTTAATTTTAATCATTCGACGTCAAAAGTTTTATCTGGAGCCCGTTTCGGCGTTTGCCCGTCTAGTTAATTTTTTATCGAAAATTGTTTGCAAAAATAATGATCTTGATAGTTTTACCTCCTACAGTTCCAGCGTCTTTCAATCTGCTGCTAAGAAGACTGTGGCTCCATGATCCGAATGTTCAAGCAGTACCTTCTACCCTCCACCCGAAATTGAAACTGATTAAAAACGGGGCAACGCTAGCTATTCACAGGGAGGACAGCATCTAGCCCCTGAGGGAGGACGGCTCCACTCTTCTGAAAGTTCAACATGGAGAGGGGGATGTTTTCCTAAGTGGTTTCCATTTTGGTGAGACTCAGACAGTGCAGATACTCTTGAAAGAGGAAGAAAACTATATCAACCCTTATGCTGTCACGATGATGAGGCATACGTCTTATTTCTCGGGGATGAGGTTGGGTCGCCAGCAATAGGGAATTCTGGAGCCTATCTAGGTGTTACCAACCTCACAGCGCTTTGGCTTGGGATATAAACCAATAAATGAGGATTTAGAAGAGCCAAGGACGGGATAGTGAGGAAAGAAGGTCAAATACTCCGAAACGTTGAACGGTTACTTCATTAAGAATGGGGAAGACTTTCCTTGTTGTGGTTTCCCAGAACCATGGTTTGATGAGGAGACTAACCAGAAGTTGCCAGGGTTGGAGATTTTCTTCAGTAAGAAATTATCTGATTCCAAGGAGGAGGAAGTTGCCGAAGCAAAAAAGGGAAAGAAGATTCAGGAGGAAGAAGATTGAGCAGGCGAGCTAGATGGCATCAGCATGGAAGCTTTGTTTAGTGACCAGATGCACATAGCTGACCAGGACTGCTTGATGATGGGTTACGTTGCACCAGCTGATTATATCGGGCTCATCGTGGATGTGGCGTCGAAAGATGTTAAAAACTGATCTTTGGAGTGTTGTAATTTGCATGATGCGTGTCTTGAATTTGGGTCTAAGTTATGTGAGTCCTTGTTTTGTTATGATAAGCTGGATGTCGAGTCTGAGGGTACATCTGTCCGTGCTTCCTCCTCCCCCTTACTTTTGAATTTGTAATTCTGTCACTTTTTAATATCAATGAAATGAACGAGATTTCTGGTTACTCAGCTTTGTTTCATTTATTTCATACGCTTTCTGACGATTTTGAATTTGATGGGGATGTCCCCGAAGAAATAAAAGTTTTAATAAAAAGAGAAGAAGAAATGCGCGCTCAACCTATAACTACAGAAACTTTATCAGTTAATCTGGGTAATGAAACTAATCTACAAATTGTTCAAATCAAATTTTCATAATCTCTAGTTGAACGTGAGCAATTAATAACTTTATTAAACAAATTCAAAGATGTCTTTACATGGTCTTACAAGGATATGCCCGGTATTGATCTTGAGATTGTTCAACACCATATCCCTTTGTATCCCGATGCCAAATCGGTCAAATAGAAATTGAGACAGATACGACCAGAATGGGTGTTGAAGATCGAAGAAGAAGACACCAAGCAGATCAATGCTGGTTTTCTTATGGTAATCGAATATCCGAAGTGGGTGGTGAATATTGTACTGATTTTGAATAAGGATGGCCGTATCAGAGTTTGTGTGGATCTTCGACGTCTTAACAAGGCCAGTCCCAAAGACGACCGCTTATTGCCACATATTGATATCTAGGTGGAGAGTAAAGTGGGGCACGCCCTCTTATCACTCATGGATGGTTTCTCCGGGTACAATTAGATCTTAATGGATCCCAGAGATAGAGAAAAGACGACATTCACAACACTTTGGAGCACCTACTATTATCGTGTCTTGCCATTCGATTTGAAGAAGGGGTAACCTATCAAAGGGCTGCCACTACTTTGTTGCACGATATGATACACAAACAAGTTGAGATGTACGTAGATGATATGATAGTAAAGCCTAAGGATCAGAATGGCCATATCATAGCACTGCATAAATTCTTTAAAAAGATCAAAAAGTACAAGATGCGGTTCAACCTATAGAAGTGCGCCTTCGGAGTCACGGTAGGCAAAATGCTCAGATTTATGATTACTCAACGGGGCATCGAGGTCGTTCCGTCAAAAATCAAAACGATCATGGAAATGCCTTCTCCAAAGGCTGAGCGGGAAATCAGAGGCTTTCTAGGCAAGATACAGTTCATCAGCCGGTTCATAGCCAAGCTGATAACCACCTGTGAGCAGTTGTTCCGCCTATTGAAGAAAGGGGTCAAGTTCGAATGGGATCAGAAATGCCAAGATGTCTTTGAAGTTGTACATCAGTACTTATAAAACCCACTTGTTTTGGCTCCTTTCGAGCCCGATAGGCCATTGATTCTCTATTTGTCAGTGACTGACTCAGCTATGGGATGCATGCTGGCACAAGAAGGAGAAACTAGAATTGAGAAGGCAATCTACTACTTGAGAAAGAAGATGACTGGATGCGAGATACGATATACGCCGCTGGAGAAGACATGTTGGGCTTTGAATTGGGCCTCCAGAAAACTAAGGCATTATATGTTGTCTTTTACAGTGAATGTAATCTCCCGGATGGATCCTTTGAAGTACCTATTCGAGAAGCTGGCACTAATAGGAAGACTAGCCCGTTGGTTGCTATTGTTATCAGAGTTTGATCTCAAGTACGTCACCAGAAAGTTAGTAAAGGGCAGAGCAGTGGCAGAGTTCTTGGCAGATCAGTCGATCGAAGGAGACGAAGACGCTGAGTTTTAGTTTCTCGATGAGCAGCTCATGGGAGTCAATGACGATAAATGGACTCTGTATTTAGATGGTGCATCCAATCAGTATGGCTATGGAGTAAGAGTTTGCTTCGTTACTCCTGATGAGTCGCATGTTCCCCTGTCTTTGAAACTTAACTTTGAAGTTACCAACAACCAAGCTGAGTATGAAGTGTGATTAGCCGGGTTGGAGGCAGCCGTAGACTATGGGGCAAAGAAACTGGAAGTCATCAGAGATTTGGCACTGGTGGTCTCACAGGCAAGAGGAGAATGGATGGTCAAGGATGTAACGCTGATTCTCTACTATCAAGAACTCGAGAAGTTGATCCCCTACTTCGAATCAGTAGTTTTCACCCATATCCCGAGACTGCAGAACAAGTTCACCGATGCTCTGGCTACCCTAGCGTCAATGATTGACATACCGTCTGGAGTTATGATGAGACCACTAATAATTGAGCATAAGAGAAAGCCGACATATGAGATGATAGCAGTAATCGAAGAAAGCATTAACGAGCTCCCTTGGTATTTCGACATTCAAAACTTTGTGGAGAAAGGAGAATACCCCAAGTTCGCCAGCAAAAAGGATAAAAGAGCAATGAGGAGATTATTTGCACAGTTTGTCATTTACGGGAGAAAGTTGTATAAATGAGGGCATAATGGGGTCAACAAGCTATGTGTCAACAGTGAAGAAGACCGAGAATTGATGAATGGAATACATACGACGGTCTGCGGGCCTCACATGAGTAGGAACATGTTAGCCAAAAAGATCCTATGATAAGGGTATTTTTGGATGACAATGGAGACAGATTGCATACAGTTCGTACGAAGGTGCCATAAGTGTCAGATCCATGCAAATCTTATGCATGTTCCCCCATCTCAGCTGTATAGCTTGACATCGCCATGACCATTTTTGGTATGGAAAATTGATGTGATTGGTAGAATAACACCTAAGGCCTCGAATGGATATGAATTCATTTTAGTGGCCATTGATTATTTTACCAAATGGGTGGAAGTCACCTCCTACTCGGTGCTAAAAGCCTCTCACGTCACCAAGTTTATCAAGCAAAACATTATATGCCGATATGGAGTCCCCCAGGAGGTTATCACAGACAATGGTTCGCACTTCCAAGGTGAGGTCCTGGATCTTTTTGAAGAGTATCGGATAGTGGCCCACAAGTCATCACCATATCACCACAGACCAATGGGGCAGTTGACGCGGCGAAGAAGAGCGTCAAGAAGATCCTGCAGAAGATGATCAGCTCAGACAAAGATTGGTCGAAACATCTACCGTTTGCACTGTGGGGATATAGAACGTCTATCAGCATTTCGACAAGAAAAACACCTTATTCCTTAGTGTATGGAATGGAAGCTGTGCTTCCCATTGAAGTAAAAATTTCTTCACTAAGAGTAATGGCTGAGGCCAATATCCTTGAAGCAGAATGGCAGAGGAATCAGATGGAAGATCTATTCTGGTTTGATGAAAGAAGATTGCAGGCTCTTTTTCATATACAAGGGTACCGAAGGAGGATAGTCAGGCCATTCAACAAGAAGGTCAAGACTCAGGATCTATGAGAAGGTGACTTGGTACTCAAGGAAATCAGGGCTCCTGTCTTTGATCCAAGGGACAAGTTCAAGCCAAACTAGTCCGAACCGTTTTTAATCAAGACTATTACGTCTGGCGGTGTTGTAATCATCATGGACCTGGATGGAAACACATTCTCCACTCCGATTAACTTGGACTAGCTCAAAAAGTACTACATTTGAGAGAAAAATAAAATAAAATAAAATCTCGCTGCATTAAAAATCGAAAAGGTGGCCTAGGAAAATGTTAGAGCAGCCCGCAAGGTAGAAAACCCGAAAGGGCGACCTTGAAAAAAGTTAGGGCATCACTAAAGAAGAGTGTTAATACTCGAGGGAGAACCGAGCCCGAACTACGTTACGGCCTGATTCCATTTCTTGGGATACGTAGGAAGCTTCTTTCAAGAAGTCTGGCCACTTTCTTTGTATTAGTCATCTTTGAATCTAAGTTAAGATCAATGCAAATTTGTCTTTGAATCTTGATAATAAAGTCATTCACATTGCAAAAATTGAAACACTTTGGAACATTTTCAAGATAAAAGTGGAATATTTCATTTCAGCATCAATTATAAAGTTTTGGAAATAGGGTGGGCGCGCAAGTCCCAAACTTCCTCCTCTCAAAAAGTCATGAAATCTCGAAAAGCAAAGTGGGTCCTTTAAATCTTCCTCCTCTTTAATTCATGTTTTCCTTTCTCTTTATCTTGAATCAACCATGCCTTATACTACTCGAAAAGCTTCAGGTATTGTAGTTGTTGCATCTCCATCAGTGAACGAGATGGCCAAGCCTCCTAATACTTCGCCAGAAATGGGGCCTAAAGGAAAGACGAGTACAAATGGCCCCGAACGCCATGGAATATGATCTGACTTCGACTAAACTGCTGCATGATTCAGTGAGGATAGTAGAAAGTAGATAGTTTGACGCCGATCAACAAGACACTAGGATGTTCCATAGTGGTCAAAGTCATGGTAGGGATCTGCCACCCAGAGCACTGTCAAGTGATGTCTGCTCCCATCAAAGAAAAAAGGTACTGCTTTCAAACTGTTTTAGTAGTGCATCCTGGATAATAAGGATGATAAATGAGGGCAGCAGCACTGTACCTATTTGTGGTCGATTTATGCATAAGGCTCACCTTTTTCATCAACCAGATCTACAAAAGAGATTAAAAGGTAAAAATCAAGAGAAATCAGTAAAAGGAGAGATGTGTGAGAAAATAAAGTAAGAAATAAAGCAAAAGGAGAGTAGAGTGATAAAAACCAAGGGAAATAAAGAAAAATGAGAGAAAAGTGATAAAAACTGAGAGGGGGAGTGAGTGCAAGCGCATATTTAGTTCTGCAAAAATGGCCGACGAGGGTTACGAGATGGATGGAGGGCTCGATGATGAGCCCTTGAAGCCCAAACCTGAACTAGATGAAGGGATATAAGAGGATGTGAGCAGCTGCGGAGGACATGATGATGGACCTTTGATACTTGAACCTGAACTAGATGAAGGGGTAGAAGAGGATGCGAGCAGCTGCGGAGGACACGATGATGGGGCTTGGGAGCCCGAGCCTAAACTAGATGAGGGGGTAGAAGAGACCAGACAGGGAAACAGGAAAGCGCCCTCGAAAGACATCAAAGTATATGATAAGAAGAGGATTTTGGATACTTATGGCCTATAAACCAGCATGAATGCACCCGTGATGGTTGAGTTGGGGTGAAACTGGCCCACTCGAGGGCGCAGCCGAGGGTCCCCGACAAAGCCCTGGGAAGGAGAAGACCCGATCGTCGAAGACTCATAGAAGAGGCAAGTGGGAGGTGATTAATCTGTAAATATGCTCCTTTGATGAAAGAAAGATGTGTGTTTATAATGGGCCGAGGGGCAGCACGTAGGCACTTTGAAAGGTTGGAAACACCAAAGACATGCTAATAGAAGATTGCTGAGAAGAACGGAAAAGGAAGACCTTGAGTTTACTTGAAGAAGTAAGGGGCTGCCAGCAAAAGTAGTAGTCACGCCTCAATGAACGATGTCTAGGCCAATCAAAGTTTCAACAAGTACCATCGGGACAAAGTCATTCCTCGACCACATTTGACCCGCAATGTCAACTAGCGAGCAGCTAACTCGTCCATTAGAAGAAACGAGAGGTAACGAGTAAGAAGGCAGAAACACAAAGCATAATAGCGCCGTAACTGAAAACTAAGATCGCTAAGGTCTCCAGTTGGACGGAATCTGTCTATAATCTAAGGAACACCGAGGCAGTCATTGGATGTCAAGAGGGAAGCCTCCATCTTGGATAAGCTACAGAGTTGTGTTAGGGTTGGTATAATGAAAATAATATTTTTAGTAGTTAATTTTATTTTAATAAAATTAATTTTTCATTTTATAAGAATCTTTATGAGCAATGTATGTGTACCATTTCTTTAATGTTATGTATGGATGTCCGATATTCTGTAATTATTTAATCTGGTGTGTAGAACACGACTTACACACAAAAGATCATATTTTAAATTTTTACAGAATATAAGTTTTATATTTACAGTTTAGATAGAAATAGATATATTATCGGTACAATTGTAGCACAGACTTTTGATAGTCATGTAGAGGGTATGGGAGTCAGATGTATGGTAGGATGGTTTTGAGTATAAGTGGGAGATTGTTAGGGTTAGTATACTAAAAATTATATTTTTAGTATTTAATTTTTTAATAAAATTAATTTTTTATTTTATGAGAATCTTTATGAGCAATGTATGTGTACCATTTCTTTAATGCTATGCATGGATGTCCGATATTCTGTATAGTATTTAATCTAGTGTGTAGAGTACAGTTTATACACAGAAGATCAGATTTTAGATTCTTACAGAATATAAATTTTATGTTCACAAATAATAGCGTCGTCTATTGTTCTAACTTTCTGTGCTAGTACACTTTGTGTGTATTGAACGGGACATTTGGGGTAATTAATTTTATACTGACTATATAAATTAATTCACACCCCAAGGTTATTATGAATAATGTTTATCCTCTTAATTTTGAAATAATTATTGATTTGCGTATATTTAATATTCGTTATTTTGATTCATTAGATGGTGCAATCTTATATGGGTCTATATTCCTGGTGAGTTAGATAGCGGTATTATTTATATGTTGAATATTAATTATTGACAGAATTCACATCCCAAAAGATCGGGATTGACAATATACTCTTAAGGAAGCTTATAAGTTTTGATCGGGCCAAATCCTGCAGGTGGATTTGATTATCTGGCGGTCAAATAAGTTAAGTAGAAGGGTTTAAGGAATATCAAGATGCCGATAAATTAAGTTATCAGTAATTAAATTTAATTGGCGGGTATCGAGAATCTTAACTTGAGAAGAAATGGTAAGCATTTAATAACAGGAGCTCAATACAAGATGGTGTTGAAATTATGGGTCAAAGTGCAATTAAAGTTCTTTAGTGGTGTGAATTGTAATTCAGTATTTTATGGAAATTACAGAAATCGCTGCTAGTTTTTCATAATTGCAGATACCGCTATGAGGTTTTCTTAATTGCGGAAACCGCTGATATGTGTCTGTATTTTACTTGAAGTCTTACGAATAATTACTCCCTAGGTCCCTACTGTAGCTCTATAAATATGCGGGTAGGCTGAATTACTTTCATAACTTGTCTCTAAGACTAAAGCTATCTAGGTTCTGTCGGTACGAGTTCTCGATAGTCCGTAGCCCACACTCCGTTTGGGAATCACATAAGGGAATACAATAGAAGATCTGACAAGAGCTTCAACTTGGATTCAAATTATAGTTGATGATTCGACCGGTAAAAAGGTATTCTTCTCAATTAACTTCAGATGCACGGATTTTATTTTGATCGTTCGTCATCAAAAGTTTTATCTGAAGTGCGTTTTGGCGTTTGCCCGTTAAGTTAATTTTTCTAGATAATCGTTTGCAAAAATAAAAATTTTGGCATCTTGCCTCCAACAAGTTGTACTATCTGTTGCCGATTATAGAGAAAGAAAGTCAGAACGATAATAGACTTTCTTAGGGCAAGGTCCAGAATAGCAGCAATCTCTTCCACAGTGGGGCACAGTTCTTTAAGGCCGAAGCAAAAAACATGGGAATGAGGATCCCATAGTTGTGCAGCAGCCCTTAGCAGTGATTTGTTGATCTTAACAGCTATCAAGAAAAATAGAGAGTTAATACTAAACGATGCAAAATTAAGACACTCGATGGGTGAAAACTCTTCTATTCATACCGAGTGTAAGCTATGAAAGTGACAGAAAATGGGGGACCCCAGTCCATATTTATAAGGGATAAAGAGGCTGACTATCAGAAGGCTCGAAAAAGCCTAAAGATGCTTGTGATCGCAACCTTGGAAGCCGCGATCGCAACATGCAAAAGTACAGCCGCAACATTCAATACATGGCTGTAACCTTTTAAACCCTGTGATCGTGTCCTTCCCCTTGTACTTTCTTGCGACTGCAACCTTCAAAGGTTGCGGGTATACCTCTTTTGCACCCTTGTTGTATCTCTTATATTATGTGATTTCTTTTCTATTGTTTGTCATTTTCAAACAAGACATTCAGTTTGCTAAGAGTAAATTTTTTTTTATAAGTTTAGACTGTGGTTTGAGACTCGTATCATGTATTATATATCTAAGACAGGTTAAGCAGTAAAGACAAATCGAATAAATGTAAAGCAGGTAAGCACAATCATAAAAATAGGAAGGTAAAAGGGCTCGAAGGCCCAAGTGTATTTGAAAGTGTAGTAGGGGCACCCTGAGCCATCATCAAATAAAACCTACGGGACGCAGGCCTGAAAGAACCAAATGTATCGTAATGTATCAAAAATACAAGGTAAGTTAGTACAGATTAGGGAGGATCTCTCTCTCTCTTAATGTCTCCGACGGACTCGACGGGTAGATGGCCTGTCATCTGAAGGGTGAGCCTTGACGGTGTCAAACAGCTTGTCTGAACCATCGTTGTCATCATCATCGCTCCTAGAGGAAGAGACTACCCTGGAGCACCTTTAGGTTGATGAGGATTCTCTAGAACGAGCACGGGAAGAAGTGGCATAAGTGGCACGACCCCGACCTTGAACTGGAGCACGTGGCTGTGAAAAAGAAATAAGGGTAGGGACAGAGAAAAGAATGTAGAAGAGAAAGAAACAGATAGTAAGAGGAAGACGACCTCGGTTACACGGAGAGCGGCATCCTGTTGGTGGATCAAGGTCCTCATATCGCTCATCAGGAGCATGTGACGATCCAACCAGGCCTAGTCCACCTGCCAAGAGGAAGTAAGAACTAAGCGACTTAAATAAAGAAGGGTCAAAGCAGAAATCTGTTAAAAGGAGACAAACTTGGCCAATATCTTCTTTGTACTCTGGAGTTGGAGGAACCAGAATGGGAATATCAAAGGGATATCTTGTAATAAAAACCATGACGGCCCACAGTACGTCCATAGTTTCTCCAGCCGCTCCGGATCTTGCTCCAACTCCAACCCCGGCTGCGCCAGCTCCAGCTCTAGCTCCAACCTCAGGAACATCTGCTGTTGCTGCCCCTCGTCTCCTTCTACCCCAACCAGCTAGGGGATCCCCTGCAACCGCGGGTCGAGGGTCCATGGGTCTCATCAAGTGCCCTCTTGCTCATGTCACATAGTCACCTGCAAGCTCTAGAAGAGTAGAAGCTGGGACTCCAACTACCTCCAGCATAAAATCAAGGCCGCTCATAGCGTTTGTCTGGCACATGGAAGCTGGAGGAGATACAGGAATCCTGAAGTAATCCAAACCGAGGGACTTTCGGATGAATCGCTCTCCCAGATACCACTTCTGGCAGAACGGGCCCTCTAGAAGAACCTGCAGCTCAGAGGTAGCACGGCTGCGCATCAAGTCGGCACTAGCCCTCTCCTCCATCCCTCTCCAAACCTCCCATCGAACCTATAGAAGAAAGAAGGTATCCAGTCAGAAAACAGGGGCAAAATACAGTTAGGTCAGTGGAAAAACAATCAACAGTGAATAGTGAACAGGGGAAAAACATAGTCAGATCAGTCGACAAATAGTGGATAGTGAATAGTGAACAGGGGTAGGACAGAGTCAGATTAGTGGACATGCAGTAGACAACAAATAGTGACAGAGCAGTGAATAATGACAGAATAAGAGCAATAATGAAAGCAGGAGTTGTACCTGTCGGGAGTCAGCCGGTTCAAGGACTCTCAAAATCTGTCTAGACTCTTCCCTCCGTGCTTTGTCCCCTTCAAACCCCTCGCTCACTGAGCTACGTTGGGAATAGCAAGAGGAACATCGTATGAGTTCGTCGGGACGTGCATCCCGAGGAACTCGTAGCTCTATAACTGCAAAAGAAGAAGTCAGCAGAAGAACAGATGACAAATATGTAAATGAATGAAAGTATAAAAATACAGAAATAAAGATATACCTCCCAAATCCTTTGGTACCCCGCGACGCTAAGCTCTTGCGGGATCTGCGTCACTGTCCTCATAGAGCCATAAAGGGTAGCAGGGGCAACACCTCCCTCGTCGTATGAGGCGACTCGGTCCAAATGGAAAAGGGCTCCCAGATAATAGAGATGAACGGTATTCTCCTTGTTTGCGAACAAGGAGATACAAACAAGGAGAATACCGAACATATACAGCAGAAAAGCTCGGGCAACCCACTCGTAATGGCGGGATTCTGTGCAGTGAAAGTGACGAAAATGAGAATAAAACCAGGTGTACCTGACACGCCCCTGGTCCATCTGAAGTGGCACGGTACCAAGGAAATATGTCAAGGCCTCTGAAGATCGTGAAATGTCTAGGTCAAATGGAATGAGGTCGCCGCCAATCCGAATTCCAGTAATCATCGCGAAGTCAAGCGGGGTCAGAGTGGCCTCGAAGGTCGTGAAATGGAATGTGTTGGTGGTCTCCCACCATCTTCGGCCAGTGCCGTCATCTATATCCTATCGTTGTCAGTCTCACCCAGCAACAGAATAAATCTGGTGAAACTAGAACTGTCGATGATGGCGCGGCTCAGAGGACGAAGGGGCCTATACCACTCTGATCAGCTTTCTGCCACTTTTGATGGGTCTGGATTTTCCTTTCGATAGCCCCCTCATTAGGTACTGGTGGACATATCTCAGTTAAAACAAATTTGTAATCCTCAGCAGTTAATACAATGTCCAAGTTCCGTTTCCAGTCAACATAATTTGGTCCAGTAAGTTTATTTTCTTTGAGAATAAAAGCGAGTGGGTTGAAAACTATTTTAATCTTGAGAATCACATAATTAAAATACCGTTAATTATGATGAGCAAAACTTTGAATTCATTTTAATTCGGCTCCCTCTACCATTTTAAAATTAATTCGCCAACAGTCTGGTAACTTGAGAATAACATACTTCGATGGGTGGACATATACTATTCTTCATAAGACCATACATGCCAATTTTTTTTAATTTTACTATCTTGGCAACTGACCTTGTCAAGTAAAATTAAATAGCTGACATAGTTTCAATCCAGTATATAATAGCAGTGACTCAGATGGAGCGGATACTATTATATACAGCTAAGTGTTAACCATCACCTAATCCCAAATCAATCACTTCGCAATGAACCCTTCAGATGGAGAAGTAATTTACACTAATAATTATCTAGAATTATCCCTAAAGGAGGTTTGTGCTGGCGATACCGCAATTAATCTGTTCGATGGAGAGGAAGGCCTTACTGCCAATACGTAGAATTTAATTACATCACCTACAATCTGGTGATGGAGACCGCATGATTTATCTGTGAATAAATTTCCTCTCCCACTTAGATTTTTTAAAATATTTTTGAGGGTTATAAAAACCCGTTGAATTAAAATAAATTTATTAATTTCGAAAGTCACACGATCTGAAAGAATCAAATATCTTTTCGTGTACACGATTTCAAAGATTCTGATTTATCAAACCATCTTTTCGTGTTTAAAAACATAACAAAAAAATTTAATAAATGCACATTTTTTTCTTCAGCTTTTCAGCTACGGTAGTGATTAAATGTATTTATTTATTTTACGTTTCACATTTTTCGAAAAATAATAATTTATTTTAATTAATAATTTATTTATTTAATTAATTGAAAAAATTTAGAATTAATTCCCACGTTTTTCCAAGATATCCAAAAAAAATCTTTAAACGTGATATTTTACAAAAAATGAAATATCTAAAGTTTTTCTATTTAATTACAATTAATTAATTAAAAAATTTTAATTTTATTTTTTATTATAAAATATTTTAATTAAAATCGAATTTTTGAATTAATTAAATTAACGGGATAAATAAAACTAATATTTATCATTCACGCAGTTAATATATAAAAAAATTAAATGCAAGATAAATATATCCTGATTTTATGTTCGAATTGAAATTATAAAGAGTTTCAATCTCTTGTTAAGAGATAAGTTTCAAGGGTTCAATCTGTATCAGTTTTCTATATCCCGATTGCATCAGAATTCCTAGATACGCAGTGATATACAAATATATTATATCTCGATTAATGTATATCAGAAAAATCGAGCTAAAACAGCCCCGAGCCACCTGCACCACCACCGGCCACCGTACGCACCACATCGCCGAAATAGTGTTTGGATGAGCACTGAAGCATGCTTGAAAACAGCGCCTGTTCAGTCTGGAATTTTGCCATAATTTGCACTGCTTTGGAAAACTGCTGTTGAAATAGTTTCGAAAAACAGCGTTACTGTGTTAGAATCCAGCGCCTGTTGTGCGTTTGGAAAAATCAACGCCACTGTGTTTGCACCACTGTTTTGGGAATTGCGCTGCACTATTTGAAAACCCGGCGCTGCTTCAAGCATCAAACCGAAACAGTCTTCAAGCTTCATACCCTTGTTTTTTAAGCTTTTTACCGAAACTGTCTTGAAAAAAAATCTGCTGTGATTTTGGCGCTGAAATAGTGCTGCGGTTTAGGATGGAAAATTTCTTCGAACAGTGTTACCGAACTTGTTTTTCGACTTGTTCTTTATTATTTTTATTTTCGATTACATAAAATCAAAAAAATTAAGAACTTAAAAACCAAAAAACGTTAATATTTACATTAATCCCATGTCTCCGTAGACTTCACAATCAATCAACCACGATCAACCATCGTGATTAAAAAAATAATAATCATTCATTCAAACCATTCAATCAAATATAAAAATAAAAGATGATCATAAAATAGGGATTAGAACGCATGCAAAACAAAATTAGCAACAGTTCTAAAACTACCTGACCCCGATAACTATAAACAAAAAACAAAACGGCTCTGATACCAATTGTTGAAGGCAAGACTTCTAAGATTTTTGTTTTCAAAAATGATTTTCGATAAAAAAAATTAACTGGAAGGGCAAACGCCGAAACGGGCTCCAGATAAATTTTTTTGACAACGAACGATCAAAATAAAACCCATGCACCCGAAATCAATTTAGAAAAATACCTTTTATCGGTCGAATCTTCAAATACGATTTGATTCTAAGTTGAAACTCCTATAAGATCTTCTACTGTATTCCCTTACGCGATTCTCGAACGTAGTGTGGGTTACGGACTATCGAGAACTCGTACTGACTGAACCCAGATATATTTAGTCTTGAAAGACAAATTATGTTATAAAATTGGTTCAGCCTACCTGCATATATATCGGCTTACAGTAGGGACCTGGGGAGTAATTATGAGTTTGACTTCTAGTGGAACACAGACACCTATTAGGGGTTTCTGCAATTATGAAAAGACAGCAGTAGTTTCTGTTATTTTCATAAAACACTAAATTACATTTCACACCACTAAAGAACTATAATTGTACTATGACCTATAATCTCAAAATTTTCTTGTATTGAGCTCTTGTTATTAAATACTTACCATTTCTCCCCACGTTAAGACTCCCGATACCCGCCAATTAAACCTAATTATTGATAATTTAATTTAATCGGCATCTTGATATTTCTTAAGCCCTTTCGCTCAACTTATTTGACCGCCAGATATTTACATCCACTTGCAGGGTTTGCCCGGTCAAAACTTATAAGCTTTTTTAAGGGGGTATCGTCAATCACGGTCTTTTGGAACGTGAATTCTGTCAATGATTAATATTTGCCATATAAATAATACCGGTATCCAACTCACCGAAAATATAGACCCATATAAGATCGCATCCTCTAATGAATCAAAACAATGAACATTAAATATATACAAATCAACAATTATTTTCAGAATTAAGAGAATAAGTACTATTCATTATAATCTTGGAGTGTGAATTAATTTATATATAGTTAGTATAAAATTAATTATCCCAAATGTCCCATTCAATACACAAAGTGTACTAGCACAGAGAGTCGAAACAATAGACGACACTATTATCTGCTCCCCGTAACAAAGATAGGCCTACTAAAACTCTGTACCACAGTCGTACCGATGGTATGTTCATTTCTATCTAAACTGTGAACATAAAATCTATATTCTACAAGAACCTAAAATTTGATTTTTTGTGTGTAAGCCGCACTCTACACACCAGATTAAATACTATACAGAATATCGAACATCCATGTATAGTATTAAAGAAATGATACACATACATTGCTTATAAAGATTCTTATAAAATAGAAAATAAATTTATTAAAATAAAATTAAATACTAAAAATATAGTTTTTCGTATACCAACCCTAACACTTGTTGACTCCTACTTTCTCTGTCAGTGTGCGTCTCGTTCAGAGTATCTTCCACCTTCATAACTGTCTCTACTAACTCTATAAAGACCTGCATCATAAATGCCACCACTTTATCTCGGATGGCGAGCCTCAAACCCCTTTCGAATCTCTTCACACGGAATTCATCAGTATGCACAATTTCTTTTGCAAATTGGGACAAGCTAGTGAACTCGGCCTCGTACTGGACCACTGACATCGTCCCCTGAGTAAGGTCAAGGAAGTCCTCCCTGTAACGATCTCTCAAGGTCGCAGGAAAGTACTTCTCCAAAAATACCTTCGTGAAAGCCTCCCAAGTGCCTCTCACCATAGTTTTGGCAAACTTTCACCACATATGTGTACTCTCCCTCAGCTGGAAGGCAACGAATGTAACCCTTAGATCATTTTCCTCTATCTGAAGCGTATCCAAAATTCTGGTCATCCTCTCCAGCCATTCAGTGGCTACCGTAGGACTGGAATCCCCAGAAAAGGTAGGAGGGTCCGGACGGTGGAACTTGCGCATTGCGACCATCGCCCTCGATTTAGGTACGCTCTCCCTTCCCCTAGAGGCCTCGGCTAGCTGCCAGATGGAGCCTACCATCTCACGGAATAGATCTACCCCGTCAACTGGTCTTTGGGGAGCATTAGCATCCCCAATATCTGGGGCTGGAACATCTCTTCGACCAGAACCACGACCACGGCCTCATCCTCCCCGCATGGACATACTCTATACGAAAGTAATATAACGAAAGCAACATAAAAAACATAATCATGCTAACACATAACCATTCAAGATTATGTAAACACATCTTACGTACCGAGGAGAACGGACAAGAAAGATGCGCCTATTTGGATAACCTACTCAGATTTCTTGCTGTGGCATTGGAGTTTTAGAGTTTTATAAATGATAAAAAATATGGGATTCAAAAGATATTTAGAAAATATTTTAACACCTTGAAAACTAAAATTTAAAAACCCATTTTTATTGAAAATAGAGTTGCCATTTATTTTTTGAGAAAAACTAAGAAAAACAAAAACGTCTACTGATATTTAAAACGTTTAACCAGAGAAAGAGGGTTCGGGGGCTAAGGTACGAATCGGGGAAGGTGTTAGGCACCCCGTTCACCCAACCGTAAGGTTACCCTCTACTAATCATCATTGGTTCTTTAATAAAATTTCTCAAATGTATGCAAATAAAGAAAATGAGAGTAAAGAGAGAACATCCAAAATCAAATATAAAAAGTACATAATATATGTATATAGAACATCAAAATGAAGCAAATAAAAAAAAAAAATCCTAAATCCTATAATATGCAATTCTAACTAAAGGATACATAGAGCACTCCCACATGCAATTTTAACAAAATAAACTAACTATCATGATTTGCATAAAATAATAAAAACATGCCATTATTACCAAAATTATCTAAATATGGATTGTTACAAAATAATCTAAACTACTTTAAACACAATTTTTAAAGAAAGTGATTAAAATATGCGTATTATTAAAACAAACTAGGTTAGGATTAACATGAAAAAGAAATGTTAAATGTAACATAAAAGAAGTATAAAAAAATCCTATATTAAAAAGAAAAGGTTATTAACAAAGAAATTAAAAATGAAAGAGTTTAAGGATTTGAGAAAATAAAGAAAAAGATTTATAAAAGAAAACTATGCTAGAAATGAAAAAATTAAAAAAAGCTTATTAAACTAGCGAAAAGAGAACCTAACTATTTACATTTTAAAAGAGACAAAAATAAGACAAAACAAAGGAGGAGAAAATTATACTTAAAAGTAAAATCTAGCTTAAGAGACTTTTTTATGATTTTTGGATTTAATAATTTGAAAGAAAATTGTGCTAATATTGAAAAGAAAAAGAAAAAGATAAAAGAAGAGGAAATTAAAATTAACAATAATAAAACATAATGCTAGTAAAGGTAATTACACTAATATTAAATGGAAAGGAAAAGAAAAATAAAAAACATTAAGCTAAGGCTAAAAGAAAAGGGACATTAAACTAATTATTATAAAAAAAGAAAAAAAATGAAAAAAAAATGCTAATAAAGAAACATTAAACTAAAATTGAAAGAAAAAGAAGATTAAGTAAATATTTCATGAAAAGAAAAAGAAAATAAATACTAGAATATTAAACTAATGCTAATAAAGAAAATGAATACAACTATTTAATTCAACTGTAAATGTAGTATTGGCAACTACATTTACATAGATGTGAGTGCATTATTAAAATAATTAACAATATTAATAAATTGTAATTGCCAAAATATATTAGCACTAATTAATGAATAAAAATAAAAATGACAATGTGTTAAATGTGAATGTGAGAAAATTAATAACGAAGAAAGTAAAGAAAATAACTAAATTACATAAAACAAATTAAATGATAAACAAGATTAATTATGTAATATGGAAGAGATATGCAAATTAAAATTGAATTTAACCCAATCACTCCATAAGAGAAGAAATGGAGTTAGAAGGATTGGGGATCCAAACAAGGTATCTGGATCCCTAAGGAATCCTCAAGTCGGGAAGTGATGATGGCCAATTCGACCCTTGGGCGACAATCCAAGCTAGAACTTCGGTAATGAGGGTTCGACTGTTGGTATTTCAGCAGGATTTCGACGTCGGGGATCGGATTGCTCGGCGACTTGGCAGAGCTTCTCTCACTAAACCTCTCACTAAAATTCTGTACTGAAAATGTACGCTAAAGTACGGTATTTATAGAGTTCTTCAACTAATGAGATGCTCACCTATTTTGAGACACGTCAGGCCATTTGGAGTTGGCGGTCGCCAGGTCATGAGGTGGCGATCGCCATGTTTTAAAAGGTTCTACAAGGTTCTATAGGTGGTCGCCACAATGCAAGTTGGCGGTCGCCAGGTTGGAGGTAGCGGTCGTCACTTTTTGTCTAGGATTTTCAAGAAGTTCTATGGTGGGCGCCACGCTGAACATGGAGACCCCATGGTTCAAACATGGAAGTTCAAAGGTGATTTCACTGGTTTGAAGGTTTTGATCATTTGGGTTCAAATACCGAGCTTAGATTATTTTTCGAGGATCGTACTAAAGCACCATTCTAATTGTTTTTATCATCGAATTCATCTAAGATTAGGCGGGATCAAATTGAGGTGACTACAGTTGCCCCTCTTTGATATAACTTGCATAGCAACGCGTGATGCGAGTTATATCAAAGACCTAGAGACAACAACCATTTGACCGAGCCATCAATCTTAGGCCACAAACACACAAGCATACATATGATGTTGGTCGTACCCGAATTTTCATCGAGCTACCTACGTACCCCTCTGCTAGGGATCAGACCAAAACGTAGTTCTTGGGGCAAAATGCAAGGATAAGAAATATGATGCAAGACAGGTGTAGTGTAATGCAAACATGTACAATGCAAGAAAGTTTTAGGGTTGTAACACAAACCTAAGAAGAAAGGTTTAGGTTTATGAAAGGACCGATGAGTCAGTTTAGGGTAATAAGGAGAACCGACGAGTCAGTTTAAGGTCATAAGGGGGATCGGCGAGTCAGTTTAAGGTCATGAGGAGGACCGACGAGTCAGTTTAAGGTCATGAGGGGGATCGGTGAGTCGTTTAAGGCCATGAAGGGGATTGAGTCAGTTTAAGATCATGAGGGGGACCGACGAATCAGTTTAGGGTCATGAGGGGGACCGACGAGTCAGTTTAAGGTCATGAGGGGGACCGGTGAGTCAGTTTAGGGTCATGAGGAGGGCTGACGAGATAAAAATAATTAAAAACCAAGTCACAGCTTAAAATTAAATTTATCAGAGAAAATCACCAAATTAATAGGTCGAGACAAGACCTAAAAATTCAGGACAAGACACGAGATAAAAATAATTAAAAGCTAAGTGACGGCTTAAAATTATATTTATTGGAAGAAAAAACCAAATTAATAGGTCGAGACAAGACCTTAAAATTCAAGACGAGGTACGAGATAAAAATAATTAAAAGCTAAGTCATGGCTTAAAATTAAATTTATCGAAAGAAAACACCAAATTAATAGGTCAAGACAAGACCTAAAAATTCTGGACGAGACATGAGATAAAAATAGTTAAAAGTCAAGTCACAGCTTAAAAGCACACTTAAATATTTCTATAAGATTTTCTTTGGAAAATACTCAAGATTTTAAAATTATTTTTGAAAAGTCCTCCAAAATTATTTTTAGAAAATAAGAAGAAATTATTTTATTTTATTAACATTTTTTTTGGAAATAACATATGCGAAATCACCACACAAATAAACTAAATACGCTAAAATAACTAATAAAAAGAGAAATGACCCAAACAGCCCCTTCCATGATATGACTGTTGGCAGTTTGGGGAAGAGGAACCATTTTCCCTCTGACATGGCGGTCGTCGCATTAAAATCCTTCCAACATGGCGGGCGTCAGGATAAAATCCCTACGACATGGCGAATGTCATGTGACGTTTCATAAACCTGATGGCCGCCGGAATCGAACATGGCGACCGCCATGTAGGAGCGCGTACAAAGCCCCCAGGATGCGCGGAGGCAGAGTTCATTCTTGCATTCCACTTTCTCTCTCTAGCTTCCAAACACTCTCGCCTCTCTCTATCCTTCCTCTTGCCTCTTGCTCTTTCTAGTCTTCTTCAAGCTTCTCTTTTTCCTCTTGTGAGTCTTGCACGATGTTTACTCTTTTGTTCGTGATTCCATTCCTATTCATGGCGGGCCAGGGTCAGGAAAATGATGATTTAGAGGCGCGCTAGGGCCCCTCTGCTACTGGGAGTTCTTCCGTGGGGACTCTTGGGGGCACGACCTCCAGTCTTCCCGTAGGTGGGGTCACCACCACTCTTCCTTCTATTGCGATGGACGCACTCGTTCTTGAGGCGGAGCGTGCTTCTCATCTCGCTGCTGAGGAGGCATGAGCAGCGGTTGAGGCATAGGCGGCTGCAGATGCTGCTGCTGAGGCCAAGATGGACGATTTCCTTAATCTTGATGCTGGGGAGGGCCATCCAACGCCCTTTGATCCTCATACCTATGCTCCGCTCCCGCATCGCTTGACTCCGGGTGGTATAAGACGCTACGAGCCTCCTACTGATGCAGTCGTGCTGACGTCTTTCTTCGGGAGCCTGATCAGCACATGTTCCGCCGGCGTCCATCTGTAGGTTCCTTTGTTATTCAATTATCAAAGCAATATTTTTATGATATATCTCAAACGTAGACGCATGCTTAGGATCCCCCTATGTGATATGATGATGTGATTTGATATGATTTGTGATGTGAGATTTGAAAATCTTAGCTTAGGTACCTATGCAATGGAGATTAAAATAGTAGGGACACTAGGACTAGGGTTTAGATGCAAACAATAAAGGGGCAATCTAAAAAATAAACGGCTTGACTTTTTATTTTTAGGAAGACATGAAAAACTAAGGGATTGATTTTTTATTTTTTTGTTTTTGGGGCTGAACATGAAAAATCTACAACCTCTAGAAAATTAAGGGACATTTTTCAAAATCTTTTAGAGATTTTAAGGAAGATTTTATTTAGGAAATCCTAGAATTTGAGGAGAACTTTTAGAAAATCTCAGAAGATCAAGAAAATTTTTTAGAAAATCTCCAAAAATTAAGGAAAATTTTTGGAAAAATCTTAGAAAATTGGGAGAAATTTTAGAAAATCCTAAAAAAATTTAAAAAAATTTTAAAAAATTAAAATTTTTTTTAGAAAATCCTAGAAAATTTTAAGAAAAATGGGGAAAATTTTAGAAAATTCTTAGAAAATTAAGAAAAATGGGGCAAATTTTTAGAAAATCCTAGAAAATTAAGAAAATTTTAGAAAATTAAGGAAAATTTTAAAAAAATTCTAAAAATATGAGACAAATTTTTAGAAATTTCTAGAAAATTAGGGAAAAGAACACAGATTTTTTTTTTCTTAACACAAAATGATAGAGGTTTGCCTGGCACGCTAGGGCTTAGGATTCATGGTCTTCTACTAGGACGTGCAAAAACCAAAGGGTTGTCACTCACACACGAACCTAGGGTTATGGAGATTTGTCTGACACACCAGGGCTTAGGATTTCTAGTTTCCTAGGGCTTGAGAGATTTGCCTGGCTCGCCAGGGCTTAGGACGCCTAGTTTTCTAGGACTTGGGAGATCTGCCAGCTTGCTAGGGCTTGGAGTGCCTAGTTCGAAGGGTTATCACACGAATCTAGGATTTTGATTGCTTTTAGTCTTTTACTGCATATCTCTTTCTTAGTCTGCTCTTTATGTATCCGCTGCTTGTCTTTTTCTTTTCAGGTTGGTCACTATGTCCATGGCTTCGGAGGTTCCGCCTTTGGAGAGGTGTTGAAGTGGTATGATTCACTCCCCGCTCCTAGCCGGGCTTATATCGATGCCTCCGGCTTTGCTCGGTTCATACCCTTATTGGGGAGGATGAGCAATGACCGGGTCTGGCTGACAGCCCTAGATGAGCAGTGGTGGGATACCACCAACACTTTCCACTTCACCACGTTCAAGGCTACTCTGACACCTATGGACTTTTCACTGATCACCGACATTTGGGTCGGCGGTGCCCTGATCCCATTTGATCCCACCATTGCTCGTTCCACCGACGCACTGCTGTATTTTCTTGGAGCTATTCCTGCTCAGATGGACAGAGATCGAGTCTGATACACCTAGTTTTTCGATCGTTTTCGCCACTTCCAGTGCACTGAGCCTCGCCACTCTGAGTGGGTTGCCCAAGGCTTCCTGATGTATATGTTCGGTATCTCCTAGTTTTCGAACAAGGAGAACACTGTTCATTTGCATTACTTGGGCGCCCTGGCTCTTCTCGACCGGGTCGCTTCATTTGAATGGGGAGGAGCTACTCTCGCTACCCTTTACAGCTTCATGAGGACTCTCACTCGGTTTCCCCAGGAGCTCAGCATCGGGGGGAACTGGAGAGTCTGGGAGGTATGCTTTAGTTTCTGCACTTTTCCATTCATTCCTTTTATCTGTCATCCATCATCTTCTTGCTGACATCTTTTCTTTGCAGCTGTGGACTTATGAGTTCCTCGGGCTTCACGTCCTGGCGAATTCTTCAACAGACCCTGTAGTCATTCTCCGTGCAGCCCGGTGGTCCCGAGGGCTGAAGGGGAAGAACGCTGGGGGGAAGGATATTGACCACTTCCGAGTATCATTGGACTGGTTGACGCTTAACCAGGTATCATTTCACTGTTCATTATTCTCCATCTTTCCTTGTTCTATCTACTGCTATTCACTGCACTGTTCACTGCACTGTACTGCACTATTTCTATTCACCCGGATTACTGCACACTGATTATCATACTGTACTTCTTTCACTGCTTATTGCTTACTGGCCACTGTATATTGCACTGTTTACTGACTTTGCAGGCCCGCTGGGACGTCTGGAGAGGAGCAGAGGATCGGGCTGGCGCAGATCTGATACGTAGCCAGGATCTTGCCTCACGGTGGATCTTGTTGGAGGGTCCATTTAGTTGGGAGTACTATCTCGGAGAGCGAGTGGTTCGCAAGTCGCTCGACCTTGATCACTTCCGGATACCGGTGGTTCTTCCAGCCTGTATGTGCCGGACCGATCATCTGGGCCGTGGAGCTGGTGTGGACTCATGCCGTGGAGCTACTAGTGGCCTAGGGAGACTACACTGCTACCAGCAACATCTACTCACCAATCTAAACAAACTTACTCTGACAGGTCACATCTCAAAAGAATTTCGAAAGCAACTTCCTTGCAACTCGCACCGATACCACAACGGAAACCGAATACCACTCCATAAGAATTACACAGTCTAGATGCCAAACGAATATGAACTGATACTTTAAGAACCTACCATGTGAATAACTTGGTTAGTCTAAAATGCGCACTCCACCCTTCAAACAACCTTCTACGTTAATGGCACTTACTGTTTCCACAAACTCCTTGGCACCCAAATCCTTGAATTGTTTAACTAAAGAGTTACTGGTCTTTGAGGTAATCTTGATAATCTTGATGACGAAGTCTGTAATCATATACTTTTATTTTCTCTCCATTCTTTCTAAAGGTTGTTCCATTCCTCTTGGCCTCTACCGTACGTTCTTGACGTGTTAGAACGTTGGGTTTGAATGTCTCTTCCAATAGTTGGATCGTTTTCTCAGGTGGTTGGTCATTCTAGGGTAAAACGAACATGATAAAAGATATGGTTGTGGTAAATACCTAGTCATGTGATCCATTGTGACTTAGTGGTTAATTCTTCATCAAGTTCTAAACGTTCATTGTTGTGATCAAGATTTTTTGTTTTTTGTTAGTGATGGCAAAAAATCCAGACTCTAACACTTTGGTGGGAAAGCCGAAGTGAATATCGATGTGTACAAGCATACCTCCTTTGCTAGCATACTAAGGTTATCATGAGTTCAAGACTGTTTCTCATTTTTTACTTTTTTACTACCAGTATGAATCTTATGCTTCCTGATTTATCAGAGGGTGAGTCAGCTATGAACTAGTTTGGAGAAGTTTGAATTTTCCATATGGTGGTGTCACGAATCCATTGGTGTGAAGCTATCGTTTCTAACTTTAGATTGTTGATGGCATAGTTCTATTTGTTGGGACCTTTGTAAAGATATAATTAGTTGAATACGTCCTTACTTAATCGTTCTTGCAAACGAGAGTCTTGATCTTCAAAACATTGCTAAATGTAGACGTTGATCAATATTCTAAGCCGTGACGTCATAAAGAAATCTGTTTCATGCTTAAAGAGGTGTTAAGAGGTTTTCGTGCATCGTCTCAGGTTCCCGTGAAAGCGCTAAGGCATAATGACGTAATATTCTGACGATTATTGTTACTCATAGATCTATGGGTCAAGATTTTGAAGGTCGACAGTCAAAAGCATGCACGGGGTTAGAACGTCTTAGGGTGGAACCCATGTGGTTTAAAAATAGGTTGGATGAGGTTAAATGGTCACGGTTAAGGTAATTACTATTGACACAAATTGAGTGGTCATTTGGGGCTCAAATGTAGGAGAAACAAGAGGAGGACAATGAACAATACTTTAGACAAGTGTCCCCAGAACTAGTCCAGTACAATTAGATTATGATAAAAGAGATGTTTAAGCAAAAGGGGCTGCCAAACTAGATATTTGCTCTGAAGTTACGCTGGCCTAACGTACTTCAATTCAAGCATCAAAGTTTACTTCTCTGGTAAAGATTTCAAGGGTGTACGAAGAATTCACAAAATCACTGCAACAGATTGTGATTTCAGGATCGAGAGAAATGAGCGATGGCAGAAAATCTTATCAATGTCGAATGTTTGGAACGGGTACTTAACAAAGAATTGATATCGAGTTCTACAAGAGAAGAGTTAGTTCAAGGATGATGACTTAAATCGGAGGAGAATCAAATGCGAATTTCGGTCATTATCGAGGCAAGAAAACTTGAGGACAAAGGTACTTTCTAGGATTGAATTCCTAATAGGGTTATCAACAAGACTTGGGTGAATAAGGGTTACCGACGAACGACACTTGATGGTACTGTTGAGGACTGATGATATAAGAAGGAAGGACATACAAAAAAACTTCAAAAAGTTGACACCAGGGCTTAGGATAAAAGAGAAAAGGACTTATAAGGATGAAGAAGCGAAGTTCTAACGGTGTCTCTCGATGTGATATCTAAAACTTCTCCTAATGTGCACTCCTGTCTACCCCCCTTAAAATAGGATAACTCATTGCATGAATCTCCAATTCTTCAATCTCGATGCCCTTACTCATCTTTCGCTTATAGATTTCTTGCTGTTCCTGAACTAGGTAGCGTCCTAACACGACTCGCTATAAGACTTAGACGCATCAGATTTTAGTTCTTATAATGTATAAATGATAATTATTAGTAATACAATGCATCCTACAGATCTCTAACGTGACAGAATACATGATTTCTCATAACCCAAGGCCTAAAAGTTCACTAAACTAAGCTCTGATACCAACTGTGACACCCCGTCCTCTGGGCACGTCGGTACATACATAAATATAAATAAAGGGATATTCTAGCCATTCATTCATATTTACATACGTTAGTTATTACATTGTAAAAGAGTTCTGAACCATTCAAAGTTACATAAGTATTACAGTTTCACCAAGAAATTTTAAAAATTACACTAAGCACGAGATAACTGAATATAAGAACAAAAGCAGAGGTCTCGACTCCTCAGAACGCATCAGCGGGATTCACGTGCTCTTGGAATTCACATTGTTCTTCTAACTCTTCTTCTCCCTCGGGGATGAACTCCTCCAAGAACTCCTCACCTGTGGCACAAATGCCACGAGCCAGGGCCGAGAAGCAAAACACTCTAATCTTCTAACTAATCTCACAGCACAAAATTCACCACAACACATATCATACAACACCCAGTACAGTTTATAGTAAATGAGACAGACAAAGTTATGACAGGATAGTAGATAAGTCAATGAACATGCGTATATGATATGCCGTGGATGAATGCAGATGCCCAACCCAAAATGCACCCAGATTGTAACAATGATTCCATGCTGAGAATCACCAGAGTAGACTTGATGGGACTTTGATCACCAAACATATTCTTGCCTCGTTGCAAATAGTAACTACATCGTCGGGCGTTATGCCACAGCTGTTTTACTCAATGGCAATGGCGTGGGGGCGGCCAACAAAATAATCATCAACTCTTATTCCAGGCCATCCAAAATAATCATAGGCCACAATCCCACCTTAAGCACAAGAATGCTCGTTTGGCATCAACCCAAAGTCTAAAAGATTTCAAGAGGCGTTCACATTATATAAAGTACTGAGATGAGGGGTTTAAGACAGCCATGGCTCTCTTCGAATTACCCAAAGACTAAGATATCAAAATCAGAATGCTAGCGACGAACTCATGGTGCCCAATAATATTCATAAACCATTTTTGTAACACCGGGGACGCACCCAGGGTATACAAGCTAAAATTATTTCCAACACCGAGGATGCACCTAGGGTGTATAAAACAAAATATTTTCGAAAATGACAATCAAAAACGCCCTAGCCTTAGAATCAAGAAAGAATAATCTCAACACACCCCATCCCAACAACGGTTTGCACAGATGGACTCTAATATGCCAGGATGCAGGTGACAATGTCAATAATGTATGGTATGGATCTCAAATAGAATCCTCTACAGCATGGCATTAACTAGCATGGCAAGATTCATGGTATAACGCACAAAGCATAAAATACATGTATGTAAAGCACAATTCTCAAGATACGATTCAACATGATAACATGAGTTCTAAATTATTATATATTCACTTAGAGACACTAATCAACTATTCAAATTAATCATCATATAGAATCCCGGATCTCATGGTGAAGGGTACTCAACATACACTTAACAAATTCTAAGGCCAAAAGTAAAGTATTAAATTAAAATGACCGACAAGGTTTTGGGGTATCTAGGCATGGAATAAAGCTATGATTTTTATACACTATTTAGATAAAAATAATCCCTACAACTCTCATGTTTAACAGTAAGGCCAAATCCTAAGGAAAATGGGTGAACATTTCATACTTAGCAAAACCGGATCAGAACTTACTTCAAGATTTTACCAAAAACATACTTCTGTTGCTCTTGGTTTTGGGGTATCAAATGAAGTCCAAATGAGCCCATTTTTTAGTATGTTCTATTTTAACATGTCCCCTACAAGATTCATGTTTAGAGATAAGAGTAGTTGTTTGAAACAAGTTAGACGTTTTGACCATTTTATAAAATAGGTTCTGTCAACCGCCAAAACTCAGCAGAGCCGGTTTGAAACGGTTTTGGGGTATCATTGTTGGGCAGAAAGTACTTTAATATGTTAGCTACAATGTTCATGTAAACCACTTTTGGAATAGGTCACTAAACATAGGTGTTTTGGGCTATATAAAAATATGTGACAGAATGTTCCTCGGGGGCTAAAATTCAACATAGAATTTCAAAGAGGTTTTGACCTGCCAAAACTCAATATTTTGTTCTCATTTTTGGTGGGTAGATAGATATACATGTTATCAACAACTTTCATATTTTGGTCAAAGTTTGGACCTCACTTTAAAATAGGGTTTCCAAGTCGGTAGTGTTGACTAATTAGAAAATGACACACTTTAGTAAAATTGCAATATCTTGAGTTCTACTTATGAAAATGAGTTGAAAGCAACTTTGAATGAAAGCTAACACAAAAAGATAAATCTGGACATAAATAAGATGCTTATATAAATTTTCTACATTGAGTTATGGAGTTCCAAAGTTTAGGGCAGAAACATTTATGTTCTAAAAAACATCAAGTCCTTAGGGTCCAAGTCCTCTACTTATGTCATGTCAAGTTTTTATTCCATTTCTTTGCATGCTTAGGTTTTGGACTTTAATATCAAGGTACCAGAATATTTAGAAGTCATCAAATTCAAAGATAACAACACACAACAACATCTCATATCATCCAAAAACTCAACAGCCCCTAATTCTTAACTATAACGTTTTTTCGGTTCGATTTCGGTTCTTGATTTTTAGAGTGTTTAAAAGGATGGGTTGAGGGATATTTTGAGGGATCTTAGATACAAGGTTTAGAAGTTTTACTAAATTTTTTGAGATCCTAGAAATGGTGGATGATTTGTAGGACTTAGCTTTTTTTGATTCCATGGTCTCCAAAAACCTTTTTCTTGGAACCTTTCTTCTTCCTTCCTTCTTTCTTCTCTCAAACTCAACTAAGCTCTCAAGAAAACTTTGAATCTGGTTTCCTCCCTCTCTTGCACGAAATTATGAAGGGAAGAAGAGGGTGTTTGGCTTGGTTTATGTAGAAGAAGGTTAGGGAACATGGCGGAGACAAACATTATTTCATTTTTGTCCTTTTTCTTCTTTCTTCACATGGCTCATTAAAGTAGTTCAAGTTGTTAGGGAACAAAATCAGATTTGGGAAAGCTAAAATACAGTGGGGATCAATTTAGGGGGACAAAAATTTGACCCCCCATCAATCAAGGGATTTTTCTTAATTTTCGTGCCCCTTTGTGCAAGAAAATGCATTAAAAGTTAATTTGATGTATCTTTTTGGTGTCTTTTTCTACCGAGACATATTACTTTTTGGCACACTTTCCAAGGTGGGGGCCACTAAGGGGTATTTTGGCATTTTTTATGTTATTTTGTTTTTTTACTACTTAATTATACTTAAATCCTTGATTTAGAGTATCCATATGTCAAAATTTGGATTTTTAAGGCTTTTTGCTGTACCAAGGGCAAAATGGTTATTTTACCCTATTTATGAGGGTTTTTGATTTTTAATTCATTATTTCATGATATTTACTTGATTTAGAATGTTAAGAGATTCTCCGGGTGCTAAGGTTTTGTTGCCTGAGTTTTGGACCTTTTAGGATTTTCAGGCCGAACTTAGGATTTTCGATTCAAGTTAGGGTTTTGAACCTCTTTTGTGTTCTATGGTCTCGTGGACTATCCATCACTAATAGTTAGAGTTTGAGCTGGGTCGTTATTTATCGGGTTATCACAACTAGGGTTTGTACCGGGTCGTTACAAACTACCCCTCTTAAACAAATTTCGTCCTCGAAATTTCGTCACGTACTTCATCGTATGGGAGGTTAAGGATGATTTACTAATATTGTGCCTTCTCATTCTCCAAAATTGTGTCCTTATCAAGGCATTCTATTCACAAGATACTAGGCTACTAGCGAATTTTTTTTTAAATAGTAGAGGGAATCAAATTTAAAATAAATTCAAAATTTTGTTCGTCATAATTAACGATTTTTTTTAATTATGTGATTCTCAAGATTAAAATGGCTTTCAATTCACTCGCGGCCATACTCAAAGAAAACAAACTAACGGAACCAAACCATGTAGAATGGAAAAAAACTTGGATATTATTTTAACTGCTGAGTACTACAAATTTGTATTATCTGAGATTTGTCAACAAGTACCTGATGAGGGGGCGACCGAATAGGAAACCCGGGCTTATCAAAAGTGCCAGAAAGCTGATCAGATGTCTCGCTGTTACATTTTGGCTTCCATGTCAAATGTATTGCAATATCAGCATCAGTCTATGCCCAGTACCTATGACATGATTATGAATCTCAAAGAAATGTTTGGAGATCAAAATCGTGCTGCTAGGCATGTGGCCATGAAATCTCTGATGAATACAAGCATGGTTGAAGGCACCCCAGTTAGGGATCATGTTCTGAAGATAATTAGTTTTCTGAATGAACTGGAGATCCTAGGAGCTGAGATTGAAGGGGAAACTCAGGTCGATATCATACTCCAGTCACTGCCTGATAGCTTTAAGCAGTTCTGCCTGAATTATTCGATGAATAAGCTCATCTTTTCATTGGCAGAACTTTCTAAAAAAACTTCAAGCAGCCGAGGGTGTTCTTAGGAAGGCAAGTACTGTGCATGTGACTGAAAAAGGTTCTTCTTTTAAGCCGAAAGGTAAGAAAAAAAAGGTTTAGAAACAATGAGGCATCGGTCCCAAAAGCACCTAAAGGGCCAAAAGATGGTGTGAAGAAGCCGAGAGGTAAGTGCTATCATTGTAACCAGTTTGGGTATTGGAAAAACGAGTGTCCAATTTTTCTCAGTAAGCAGAACAAGCAAGGTAATTTCTGTTCACTAGTGGTTGAAACATGTTTAGCAGTGTTATCTACCAGTACCTGGTGTGTAGATACGGGAGCCATTAATCATGTCTGTAATTCTTTGCAGGGATTCTAGAAAACCAGGCAGCTCTGTGATGGGAAAATTTACCTACATATGGGCAATAATACTAGGGTGGCAGCAGCTGCAGTAGGAGATGTCACTCTCAACTTTAGTAGAGATAGGATTTTAATTTTAAAAGATTGTCTTTACGTTCCTTCTATTAAAAGAAATTTAATTTCGATTTCTAATTTAATAAAGGATAAATATTTTGTTCATTTTAATGATACTGTGGTTATTAAGAAAAATAAACGTTTTATTTGTTTTGCTACATTGGTGAATGATCTGTATGTTATATCTCTTATCTCTCTTACACTACAACTAGCTGGATTGAATAACACATCTAATTTATTATATAAGAGAAAGGTTCCTTCTTTAATGTACCAAACGTTTCTTTGGTATTTATGCTTGGGTCATATTAATCTAAAAAGAATAAATAGACTGGTAGAAGATGGACCTTTGAGTTCATTGAAAGTTGAGGCACTTCCAGTCTGTGAATCTTACTTAGAGGGTAAGATGACCAAAAGGCCCTTCTCGCCCAAAGGCTATAGAGCTAAAGAACCGTTAGAACTGATTCACTCTGATGTGTGTGGTCCTATGACTATTCGGGCTAGATGTGACTTTGAGTACTTCGTCAGTTTCATTGATGACTACTCAAGGTATGGATACATTTACCTGATGCACCATAAGTCTGAATATTTTGAAAAATTCAAAAAATCCAAGGCAGTGGCAGAGAAGCGTCTGCGTAAAAGTATCAAATCACTACAATCTGACTGTAGTGAAGAGTACATCTTTGGAGAGTTTAGAGACTACTTGTCGTCAGAAGGAATTATATCCCAGTTGACTGTACCCGGCACTTCACAGCAGAATGGTGTAGCAGAAAGAAGGAATATGATTCTTATGGAGATGGTAAGGTCAATGATGAGTTATTTAGGATTACCCAATTCATTTTGGGCACTTGCATTAAAGACAGCAGCTTATATTCTGAACTTGGTACCTTCTAAGTCAGTACCTTCTACTCCCACAGAATTGTGGATCGGACGTAAGCCTAGTCTGAGACATATTCAAATTTAGGGATGTCCATCACATGTGTTGAAAGAGAACGAGGGTAAGTTGGAACCGATGACAGAAGTTTGTTTCTTTACAGGGTATCCCAAGGGAACGAAGGGTGATTTATTTTATAATCCTAAGAATCAAAATGTCATTGTTAGCACCAATGCCCAATTCTTGGAAGAAGATTATATTATAAACCATAGGCCCAAAAGTAAAATTGTTCTAGAAGAAATGAGAGAAAATACCAATAGAACGGAAGAGGAACCACAAGTAATTAATATCCCATTACCTCGTCGTAGTGGAAGGATTATCAAAACTGGTGCAGATCCTAATTAGGGTGCTACGATTAAGATGCTTGACAATCATGTGGGTAGTGGTGTACAGGGTTCAGATTTTACAAAGCGTATTACTTCTAGTACACAAACGCAGGTAATGTCTCGTCATAGTGGGAGTGTTGTTCATCAACCCGATCAGTAAATGTTCTTGAGAGAGTCTTTTGAAAAGATCCGAGCAGAACTGGATACCGAACTCTATAACTACAATGAAGCACTCCAAGACAAAGATGCAAATCTTTGGCAAAAGGCTATGAATTCAGAGATGGAATCTATGTATTCTTATCAGGTCTAGGAACTTGTAGAACCACCTGAAGGGATAAAACACATCGAATGTAAGTGGATCTACAAGAGGAAGAGAGAAGCAGACGGGAAGGTTAAAACCTTCAAAGCTAGGTTTGTTGCAAAAGAGTTTACTCAGAAAGAAGGGATCGATTATAGAAAACCTTTTCGTCAGTAGCCATGCTTAAGTCTATCTAGATTCTCTTATCTATTGCGGCTTATTTCAATTACGAAATTTGACAAATGGATGTCAAGATAGCTTTCCTTAACGGAAGTCCTGATGAGTGTATATATATGGTACAACCAGACAATTTCATAGCAAAATCCCAAGAGCATATGTTGTGCAAGTTTAAGAGATCCATTTATGGACTTAAGCAGGCATCGAGGTCTTAGAATACTCAGTTTGATCAAGTCATAAAGTCTTATGATTTTGATCAGAGTCTAGATGAGTCTTGTGTATACAAGAAGCGTGACGAAAGCGTGGTGGTCTTTCTAGTACTTTATGTAGATGATAGCTTGCTCATCAAAAATGATGTGGGGGTGTTATCTTTGGTAAAAGTATGGTTATCTGGGTAGTTCGATATAAAAGACTTGGGAGAAGCTAGTCACATCTTTGGGATCAAGCTTTTGCGAGATCAAAAACAAAGGATGTTTGGCTTATCACAAGAAAAGTATATCGATAATATCCTTACTCGTTTTAGCATATAGGATTCCAAGAAAGGATTTCTCCCCTTCAGGCATGGAATCATTCTATCCGAGGATCAGTGTCCTAAGGCACCTGATGAGATAGAGAAGATGAAGGCGGTTCCTTACACTTCGGCAGTAAGAAGCCTAATGTATGCTATACTTTATACTAGACCCAACATCTACTTTGCTGTTGGCATGGTTAGCAGATATCAGTCTGACCCAAGACCGGAGCAGTGGACTACAGTAAAGAATTTAATCAAGTACCTGAAAAGGACTAGAGATTATATATTGATTTATCGGACAGACAGTCTAGTACCTTTAGGGTACACAGACTAAGATTTTCAGTCAGACAAAGATTCCTGTAAGTCTACCTCAGGATATGTTTTTACCTTAAGAGGTGGAGCTATAAGTTGGAGGAGTATCAAGCAATCCTGCATTGCTGATTCCACCATGGAGACCGAGTACGTGGCAGCTTCTGAAGTAGCTAAGCAGGCCATTTAGTTCAGGAACTTCTTGTTGGATCTAGATGTAGTACCTTCAGTTTAGTCATCTATTACACTTTATTGTGGCAATAGCAGAGTGGTTGCAAACTCGAAAGAGCTAAGAGTTCATAAGAAAGGAAAGCAAATTGAGCGTAAGTATCAATTGAAACGAGAAATTATACAGAGGGATGATGTTGCTGTAACCAAGATTGCATTAGGGAACAACCTTGCAGATCCTTTTACAAAGAGCCTATCAATTAAGACTTTTGACAGTCATGTAGAGGACATGAGAGTCAGATGTATGGCAGCATGATTTTTGAGTATAAGTGAGAGATTGTTAATGTTGTATACTAAAAATTATAGATTTTATTTTTAAAAAGTTAATTTTCTATTTTATGAGAATCTTAATGAGTAATGAATGTAATATCATTTCTATAATGTTATGCATGGCTGTCATTTATTCTGTACAGTGTTTAATCTGGTGTGTAGAATACGGCTTGCACACAGAAGATCAGGATATAGGTTCTTGCAGAATATAAGTTCTGTTCACAATTTAGATAGAATTGGACAAACCATCAATACAACTGTAGCACATAGTTTTAGTAGGTCTATCTTAGTTATGGGGAACACATAATAGCGTTGTCTATTATTCTGACTCGCTATGCTAGTACATTTTGTGTGTATTGAACATGACCACATTAGGGTAATTTATTTTATACTGGCTATATAAATTAATTTATACCCCAAGGTTATTATGAGTGCTTATGCTCTTAATCTAAAAATAATTATTATATGCATATATTTAATATTTGTTATTTTAATTCATTAGAGGGTGCTATCATTTATGAGTCAATAGTCCCAATGAGTTGGATAGCAATATTAATTATGTGGTGAATATTAATTATTGATGGAATTCACGTCTCGATTGTTTGAGATTGGCGATATCCACTTAAGGAAATTTATAAGTTTTGACTGGGCCAAACACTGCAGGTGAATTTAATTATTCGGCAGTCAAATAAGTTAAGCAAAAGGGTTTAAGAAATTTAAAAAATACGGATTAATTTAAATTGTTAGTAATTAAATTTAATTGGCGGGTATTGAAAATCTTTACGTAGGGAGATGAGTTAAGCATTTAATAACAGGAGCTCAATGCAAATTGGTCTTGAGATTATGGCTAAGAGTGCAGTTACAGTTTTTTAGTGGTATAAACTATAATTTAGTGTTCTATAAAAATTGCATAAACTGCTGCAAGGTTTTCATAATTACAGAAATAGCTAAGAGGTTTGCATATTTGCAGAAATCGCTAGATGGGTATCTGGATCACACTAGCAGTCTATATTATAATTACTCCACAAGTCCCTACTGTAGCCTTATAAATATGCGAGTAGGTTGAACCAAATTCATAAGTTATCTTTCAAGACTAAGGTTGTCCAGGTTTTGCCGATATCAATTCTCGAAGAATCGTAGCCTACGCTACGTTTAGGAATCGCATCGAAAATACAGTATGAGGTCTGATCAGAATTTTAACTCGGAGAATCAAAGTTCGTACTTGAAGAATCAACCAAAAGGTATTCATCTGAATTAACTATGGTGTTACGGGTTTTTATTTTGATCGTTCGACATCAAAAAGTTTTTATCTGGAGCCTATTTCGGCGATTGCCCATCTAATTTTATTTTTTTTAAAAATCGTTTACAAATCAATGATCTTGGTAATTTGCTCCCAACATATGGTTCAGTGCCCATGTCCGGTGTTGTGCGAAACCGAGGAAACCTTAATTTTCTCTGTTCTTCTCTCATGTTAGATGAGGCTATTGGGGTTCGAAGTGAGTTTCTCCATGTGATTTGCAACTATCTAGATGTCTTCCCTGATGATCTTTTCGAGTTTTCACCGAGTTGTGAGATAGAGTTTTCTGTCGATCTTGCTCTAGGAGCTACTCCTATTTCGATGACATCTTATCATTTTGCACCTGCAGAGTTGCGAGCGCTTAAGGTACAACATCAGGAATTGCTTGATAAAGGGTTTGTACGCCCGAGTACGTCGTCGTGGGGAGCTCCGGCATTATTTGCCAAGAAGAAAGATGGGTCCTTGAGGTTGTGTATTGATTATCGAAAGCTTAATCAGGTAACGGTGAAGAACAAGTATCATATGCCGATGATTGATAATTTGTTTGATCATTTAAGGGGTTCATGCCGCTTTTTTAAGATTGATTTGAGATCGGGATACTATCAGTTGAAGATTAAGGAAGAAGATATAGCGAAAACTGCCTTACGAACTCGTTATGGTCACTACGAGTTTTTGGTTATGCCATTCGATTTGACGAACGCTCCCGCGACATTCATAGACTTGATGAACCACATCTTCCATCCATATCTTAACAATTTTGTGGTCGTGTTTGTGGACGACATTCTTATCTACTCACCATTAAGGAAGACACATGAGGTGCCAGAGTTGTATACTAAAAATTATGAATTTTATTTAGTTTTAGTATTTAATTTTACTTTAATAAAATTATTTTTTCATTTTATGAGAATCTTAATAAGTAATTTATGTAATATTATTTTTTTAATGTTATGCATAGCTGTCTTTTATTTTGTACAGTATTTAATCTGGTGTGTAGAGTACAGCTTGCACACAGAAGACCAGATTATAAGTTCTTGCAGAATATAAGTTTTTGTTCACAGTTTAGATGGAAATGGACAAACTATCGGTACAACAGTAGCATAGAGTTTTAGTAGGCATATCTTGATTGCGGGAAACAAATAATAGCATCGTCTATAGTTCCGACTCGCTGTGTTAGTGCACTTTGTGTGTATTTTGAACATGACCACATTGGAGTAATTAATTTTGTACTGACTATATAAATTAATTCACACCCCAAGATTATTATGAGAGTGCCTATGCTCTTAATCCCAAAATAATTATTATTTGCGTATATTTAATATTTATTTTTTATTCATTAGTGGGTGCAATCTTTTATGGGTCTATAGTCCCGGTGAGTTAGATAGTGGTATTAATTATATAGTGAATATTAATTATTTACGGAGTCTACGTCCCTATTATTTGGGATTAACGATACCCCCTTAAGAAAACTTGTAAGTTTTGACTGGGCCAAATCTTGCAGGTGAATTTAGTTATTCGGCAATCAAATAAATTAAGCGAGAGGGTTTAAGGAATTTTAAAGATGCCGATTAAATTAAATTGTCAATAATTAAATTTAATTGGTGGGTATCGAGAATCTTAACATGGGGAGATGAGTTAAGTATTTAATAATATGAGCTCAATGCAAATTGGTCTTGAGATTATGGCTAAGAGTACAGTTACAGTTCTTTAGTGGTATAAACTATAATTTAGTGTTTCATGAAAATTGCATAAACCGCTATAAGGTTTTCATAATTACAGAAATCGCTGAGAGGTTTGCGTATTTGCAGAAATCGCTGAATGGGTATCTGGGTCACACTAGCAGTCTATGTCATAATTACTCCACAAATCCTTGCTGTAGCCTTATAAATATGCGGATAGATTGAATCAAATTCATAAGTTATCTTTCAAGACTAAGGTTGTCTAGGTTCTGCCAGTATTAGTTCTCGAAGGATCGTAGTCTACGCTACGTTCAGGAATCGTATCAAAAATACAGTAGAAGGTCTGACCGGAGCTTCAACTCGGAGAATCAAAGTCCGTGTTTGAAAAATCGACCAAAATGTATTTATCTGAATTAACTGTGGTGGCACGAGTTTTTATTTTAATCGTTCGACATCAAAAAGTTTTTATCTAGAGCATATTTCGACAATTGCCCATCCAGTTTTATTTTTCTTAAAAATCATTTACAAATCAATGATCTTGATAGTTTGCCTCCTACATGAGGAACATCTACATGTTGCTCTACAGCTTCTGAGGGAACATCGATTGTATGCAAAACTTGAAAAGTGTAAATTATGGATACCTGAGATGAAGTTTCTTGGACATGTGGTATCAAGAGATGGAGTATCTGTGGATTCTTCAAAAATTGATGCAGTGATGGGTTTGAAACGATCGAAAAAACTAAAAAGTGTGTTTGAAATTCGTAGGTTTTTGGGTTTTGCAGGATATTATCGACGATTTGTAAAGGATTTTTCTCGACTCGCCGCGCCTACGACTCGCCTTACACGAAAGGGAGTCAAGTTTGTTTTTAGTGAGTCTTGTGAGTTGGCATTTCAGGAAATGAAGAAGAGATTAACAAGTGCATCAGTGTTAGTTATTCTGGAATGAGGTTTGGGTTATACAGTAAATTGTGATGCGTCACATGATGGCTTGGGGTGTGTCTTGATGCAAAAGGGTAATGTTGTGGCTTACGGATCTTAGCAATTGAAGATACACAAACAGAATTATCCAACATATGATTTGGAGTTGGCAGCCGTTGTTTTTTCTTCAAAGGTGTGGCGACACTATTTGTACAGTGAACATTTTAAAATTTTTTCAGATCACAAGAGTTTGAAATACTTGTTTTCTCAAAAGGACCTGAATCTACGCCAATGACGGTGGATGGAGTTTATGGAGGACTATGACTTTGATCTCCAGTATCACCTTGGGAATGTCAATGTCGTGGCCGACGCTCTTAGCAGGAGATCTCACAGATCGTTGATTATTTTTTTTTGGTAATTAATTGTAACATAAAAGAAAAAAAATATATGTTTACAATGGGCATACCCCAGGTAAGTACGTCAACTAACATGTAGGAGGAGACCTCCTATCAACCAGACTATCTAAGAGAAACAAAAAGACCTAACAACAATAGCCACAAAACACACCCAACCCCCGCTCGACAGCGGGAAAAACTACCTAATAAAGCAATAACCATGCACATCCCGCACGAATAGGAAAGCACCAGCATACAAACAAAGGATAGAACCAATAGACATGCCAAAAAACTAAACAAATCCTAACCCCTGCTAAAGATTGGCTCCCGCAAAGGGTAATAGGTGCCAAAATTCAGACAAGGATAAGAGAAAAAAAAGAGATCCAACAAGTAGAACTGGTCATCCAAACCTAAAAAGCACTTCGAAACCCAACCAACAACCGAGATGCCCAGCCATAATAGTCGATGCTTTCAAAAAAACTCCTCAGACGCCCTGTCAACACTACTCAACATCGCCAAGAAGGCACCAACACCCCAAAAGCTCGGGAAACTAAAGAAAGTAGGTTAACTACATAGGAGAACCCAAGCTCGAAAAGCCATTGAGCCTATCTTCACACCTAAGCGATTGAGGAATAAAACACCTCCAAAATAATATAAAATCTGATAACAAAGCCCGTTGAGGAACATTGATAACCACTAAGTCAACAGCTGTAAAGCATAACAAAGGGCCCATAATTCTGAAGAGCCAAAAATCGCCGAGCCCACAGCTCATTACAGCCCCAAGGTAAAACCAACTGGCTCGGGGCCCCTTGCACATCAATGAAAACTATGTTGTTAGCCCACAGTTTTGCTATAATGCACAAAACCAGCGTGGGCCCCACCATGTTACTTATGTGCGCCTGGCCAGCTGAAAAATAACCAAACCAGCCCAAAAAACCCAATAAAAGTACTGCAAATGCCAGCCAAACCAGCCCACTTTGTTACGCATTATTATAAGTAAACCTACCCATGGTTAAACCAGTGGTATTTTCACAATACTAGCATTGCTGAAACCGCAGCTTGGTCCCACAAACAACTATCCAGCTGGTTTTTATGGTGATGTGCTAAATGTGGCGTCTTCATTCTTCCTCTAACTGACCTGCTATTAGCCATGGAACCCACGGTTTGATGGAAACCAGTGGTAATACCCCCACGGGATTGCCCAAAAAATAAACCCCAGGTTATCATAAATGATCATTCTCCACTAAAAACGTGGGTCCACCATGCTCAAACCATATAGGTGTAACACCACCAAAATCCGTAGGACCCAGCTTGAAAACCACTTGAAAGCAAACAAATACCAGCCCCAGCCCATGGTTTTTTAGAAACCATTCTTGGGCGCCGCTTCAATAATTCGGGTACAAAGCTTAGACGCTTACACATCACATGTCCTCATATCATCTTCAACCTTGGGCATTTGGAACCTACTGAAACCCGCAATCGACGCATAATAGAAAGTCATAGCCATGAACCCAACCACCAAACTAGCTAATAAAAAGCCAGCTGGAGCCCAACAACCAAACTGAATACAAATGTTAACCTTAAACCGCAGAATGGATAACTTTCTCCATCGGTTATCCAGAAAAAACAACCATGAACAGATCTGTATCCTTAAATGTGTCTGGAAACTCAAAAATAGACAGAAGATACAGACCGACCCAAAATACTTACATTCCAAAAAAAGAAATTTTGCAACCATAGGCGAACCCGGATAGATACAAAATCACAAAATTCAACTGTCATCCCCATAAACTCCGACAAATATCCCAAAAAATAACAAAAACATCAACTACCGAGAGCATACTAGTGACAAAACGGTGATAAGGGTCCAACATACCTGTGAACCAGACACTTAATCCTCGGCTTCATCAAAAAGCATCATAAGGGGCCGCGGAGAGAGGTCACCTGAAAAAATCTATCTCCATTACACTTCGTTGGACAACAGTCAAATAACCTGCCAAAAAAACTCAGAAAATCACGAGTAGGTCTTCCCAAAAAACACACGAGAGACCCTGTTACCGGAGTAGGCACTTAACCCTAATCACCATCAAAGTCACAAGATCTACGCATCAATAACCAGATTCACCATGAAAGATCTTAGGGAGAGCTTTCTCTAGAGAGAGAAGCTCTCCCCATGTTGCTTCTTGTCTCGGTTCGTTAACTTTTATTGCCATATGAGAGTGGGACATACTTGAGGAGGTTAGCGAATTTGATTTGTGTCTCAGGGAGATAGGTGAAGGTGCGACCTCATTTTTAATATGTTTCGCGACCCATGTTGATTGCCCGTGTTTTGGAAGTTCAAATGTTTCAGGACCGTGTTGGCAGTGGGGGAGACACTAAGGGATGGATTGTGAGTCCGAATTAGAGTTTGAAGTTTGCTGGGAGAGTATTTGTGCCAGAATCATGTCGCGATGATGTGTTACGGGACTTCCACCATTCTCGTCTTGTAGTGCACTCAGAAGGCACCAAGATGTATCATGATCTGCATCGTTAGTTCTTATAAAAGGGAATGAAGAGGGATGTGGTTTAGTTTGTCTCTCGATGCCTTACTTGTCAGTAAGTGAAGGAAGAACATTAGAGGCTAGCAAGGTTATTATAGCCGTTGCTAGTATCGGAATGGAAGTGAAAAAACATCATTATGGATTTTATGTCTAGACTTCTTAGATCGCCTAAGGAGCGCAATGCTATTTGGGTTGTGGTTGATAGACCGACGAAGTCTGCGCACTTTCTTCCCATTCGTGTGAAGGATTCTGTAGACAAGCTGAGTAGGTTGTATGACAGTGAGATTATTTGGTTACATGGAGTACCTGTATCTATTGTCTTCGACCGAGACTCACGCTTTGCATCGCGCTTTTGGCAGAGTTTTTAGGTAGCTTTGGGGACGAATTTGCTTTTTAGCATTGCTTTTCGACCGTACTATACAAATTCTAGAGGGCATGTTACGAGCTTGTGTACTCGATTTTTGGGGTTCTTGGGATGATCATTTACCGTTGGCAAAGTTTGCATACAATAATAGTTATCAATCTAGCATTGGAATGGTGCCTTTTGAGGCTTTGTATCGTAGACCGTGTAGGTCACCGGTGTGTTGGGGGGATGCGGGAGAAATAGCAATTTTGGGATCCGACTTGGTGTGAAAAACGACAGAGAAGATCACTATGATTCACCAACACTTGGTCACAGCCCAGAGTCACCCAAAGAATTACGCCGATCAAATGATGAGGCATTTGGAGTTTGGGGTGGGGGACCAGGTGTTTTTTAAGGTTTCGCCATGCTAAGGTTCAATGAGGTTTGGCCATCGTGGAAAGTTATCGCCGCATTTTATTGGGCGATTTGAAATCCTGGAAAGGATTGGGGAGGTGACATACCGTCTAGCTTTGCCTCTTCAATTGTCTTCTATGCACAACGTGTTTCATGTTTCCATGCTTCGAAAATACGAGTCTGACCCGTCACATATCTTGGATTGGGTTGAGTTGCGAGTGGATAAGAATGATTCTTTTAAGGAACAACTTGTGAAGATTTTGGATACGAAGGACCAAGTATTGAGAGGAAGGACCATTGCTTATGTTAAGGTTCTATGGCTTTATCACGGTGTCGAGGAAGCTACGTAGGAGCTTGAGTCTGAAGTCCATGCTAGGTATCCGAAATTATTTTTTTATTGACGTCATAGCGAATTTCGGGGGTGAAATTCCTTAAGGGGGAGAGTTATGAGACCCGGCTCCTTTTGTTTTTGTTATGTATATATGTAACGTATTGGTTCTCGTTTTTAATCATTATAAAAAAGTATGTTTCTATATATTTTATGCATGTGTTGGCTTAGAGTGCACGTTGGTTTCAATATCGGTCCTGTCGGACGTCGCAGCAGAAAGTTAAAAAACTTTTCTGGGTAAGATCACTCAAGCGGTCTGTCTGCGTGGGGTGGTTAAATGCCAGCTAGTGGCATTGGTTCTCCCACCGAAGCTTCTCTTGCAAACTTCTTTCTTTCTCTCTTGAAAGAGCATCCAAACCCTCTACCTTCTCTCTAGCTTTTAGCTTGTTTCGGGCCCGGCTCTTAGCGTGGGGATAGTCGATCCTTACTATACGCGTCGTGGGCTTCGCGTTCAGCTGAACGAAATCACATTTTGGTGACTTTGGTTTCTCGCTGGTGCTTAAAGCGTTGAGTTTTTAACTCTTGGAGGTAGGATTCTAGACTATCTTATTTTAAAAGGGTGCTACATGTGATTTATATGCATTTTTACTATTTTAAAATGGTATAAATGTTAAACTTTGTATTTAAACGATGTTTTGTTAGATAAAAAGTATGTTATGCATTTTTGTTGTTTACTACAAAGTTGGTGGACGTGTGTGTCTGTTGTTTACAAAGGGATGAGTTTTAAAAATTGGAAGAATTCATGTGTATATCGCAAAAACGTAGTTTTGGAGGTTTAGAGCTAACCCTTTGGGTTGAGCCGTGTTTTGAACGTTGGTTGGTCTCCATGGTTAGATGGATGACGTTGCTATGTGTGTTTTGATATCTGTACATGGCTGGGTGCGTGCAAATATTTTGTTAATTCATGCATTATTGAGGGCGAATATTGTTCCCGCGGTGAAAGCTCGAAAAGAAATGCATTATTGGGGGCGGATATTGGTTCTGCGGTGAAAGCTCGTAATGAATTGCATAATTTGAATAATTGTGGGTTATGAAATCCTAGTTGGAAAATATCGTGTGGTTTATGTTGTTAAACTGTAAGATGTTATGTAATTATATGAAAATTTGTGGTTTTTAAGGATAGAAAACCGTTTTAAGACTTGTGTGGTCAAGTTGTTCATATAATTCGTGATTGCATGTTATGTTTTTAATTCATGCTAGTTTGTTCCTATTGGGTTCCGATTTACGTTGTGGGATTTGAAAACTTTGAATGAATTTGATCACATGAATAGATCTCGGTGAGCCCCGGAGGAGGCGAAGACAAAATCTCTTTTGTTGATTTTAGTAGTTTGTTGATCGGTCGTTAATATCGTTGTGTATTTAGATCATGTAATGAAGTTATAAGTTTTGTTAATTACCCCCCAAAAAAAGTTATAAGTTTTGTACTTGAAAACATGTTGTACAAGTCTCAAGGCCTTGGTTATCGATGCATGTATGCTGTATGCTTGTGAGAGGAACCATGGGTTATGTTTTCATATTTGTATGTAACAGTTATCATTTTCAGTTGGTTTTATGCTTTATATCAAACTTGTGCCTCGAGGGAGGTTTTAAACTTGTTTTTGTTGGCTTATTTTACCTTTGAGGTTTTCAAATGGAATGAGAAAAAGTTTAAGTGTTGAGCTTTTAAGGGTGGTGTTTTGAAAAAGGGTCTAGAGTCAGACCTCTCGACGGACCGCTCGAGCGGTCATGGAAACATTTTGTTTTTGTGTTTTGAGTGAAATTTGTAGAGACCGCTCGAGTGGTCTTTTTACCGATCGAGCGATCTAGGCATTTTTCAAAAAATTTTATTTATTTGTTTTAAAACTTGGCTCTCAGGGACTGTGACTTTATTTTTTTGGACTGTTCTTTTATATAAAAATAAACTCTCGAAAGTGCATTTTTCAAATATTTTAAGATTGCTTTCGTTTACATTCTTGGACCCATGTGGGCTCGGGTGGTTTTCATGGAACTTGGAATCATAAAACTGGTTTCTCTTGGGTGGTTAACATGACCCAAGTTTCGGGGCGTGACATTAAATATTATTAAATGTTGTAGAAAGGGGTTAGAAGAGAAGGTTAAAGATAGTTCTAGGAGTGCCTACCTCAAATTCCTGATTTATGGAAGTTAAGACTTAAGATTTAGCCATCCGGGATCAACCTTCTTCTTTTCCTTCCTTCTTTCTTCTTCTTTTTCTTCTTCTTCTTCACCAAGAACTCATTTTAACTCTCTAGAATTCTCACCGTGACCGAATTTTAACAAGGGAAAATGGTGAAATTGGCCTTCTATTTATAGGCTTGAGGAATAATCTAGCGTGTAATTTTTAAGGGCTTATTTGATAATTAATTAGAATAGGCTAGGGGCTAATTCCATAATTATAGACTTGTAGGTTGATGTGTTGCCAAGAGATGAATGATGAGGAGTTGGGAAGATTTTAGCTGAATAAAACTCTTTCAGCTAAAAAGAAGCAGAAAAGTGCCCAAAATATTCATAAAGATATTTTGACACAGAAAGTGATCAATGTATGTGACTTACTTAATTTTTTAGAATTAAAATTTTATTTTAGAATTAATTCCGTAGAATGTAAAAATATTAAAATTATTCAAAACTGCTAAATTTATACAGAAAAAATTTCTAAAAAAGTACAAGTCTTATTTGGGCACCAAGATAAATCTCCAAGATATGACAAAAGTACAAAAGTTGTACTTTTTGGGCGCACCACCCAAGGTGGCCGACCCCTAGGAAGCTTTCCCCCCCTTTTTTTAAAATATTTTATTTTTGTATTTAATAATTCATGGATTAAAATTTTAGGCCAAATAATTAAATTTGGGCCTTTTCTTGGATTTTTGAGTTGGGCTTGATCCATGGACTTTCTTTTAAATTTTGTGAGCCTAAAATAAATATTTTGAGCCTTACTTGAGTTGGGTCACTTTTCCTACTTGGGCATCATGCTTAGTCTTGGGCCTTGTGTGTGTTTGGGCTTTAGTGAAGAAATGAGTCTTGACTAACCTTTGGGCCAAACTTTCTATTTCTCTCTATATTGGGCTTAAGGACTTGGGCTCCCAACTTTGTAACTTTAAACCAACAGTAGGTTTAGCCCATCCCAATTCTCAAGTTCAAAAAGACTCTAAGTTTAGTTTAGATCTTTTCCAAGGAGTTAGGTTCAGAGTTCCTTTCTATAACTAACGTACTAACTATCTTCGGTTCACATTTTCATTTATATTAGTTTCGAAATGCGGGTTATTACATTTTGGCTTTCAAAGCACTTCAATAGAACAGTGATCCAAAAATTTAAAACTCTGAAATTTACTCCTTTTATAGTCCACTGAAGTAAATGACCGTTGATGGTTGGTGGAGGCAATTAATACTTTGAAAATGTTACGGTTTGAAACAGCGCAATTTTTAAATTCCGTCGCAGGTGTCGATACAAATCTTCTTGGTGTCGACACAAGTTGGTCTTGGCCTTAGTTTTCAGACAAAAGTGTCGACTCATACTTCTTGAGGTGTTGACCAAACTTTTGGATTTTCAGCACCCACACCTAGGTGTCGACTCATAGTGAATCTAGTGTCGACTCTTTCATTTCTATAGTTCTCCAGCTTGAAGTTTGGTGTCAACTCATATCTTCGTTGGTGTCGAATCAAGGCTTCTTGTCTTTTCTAATGTCGACTCATGTCTTTGTTGATATCGACCCAATTGAGAGATTTTAGCTATTAGGATTTCGGTGTCAACACATGTTAAGTTGGTGTCAACCCAAACTGAAAGACTTTGGCTACTAGAAAATCGGTGTCGTTACTTCTCATCTTTAGTGTCGACCTAGCCAACTGACTTTAGCTACTAGAATTTTGGTGTCGACACTTGTCAGCTTTGGTGTCAACTCAACTTCTAGTTCTCTAGAGGATGCCTTTGGCGTCGACTCATCTGTTCGTTGGTGTCGACACATATAGGTCAGAGTTACGGGGATTGTTCAATGTCCTGGTGTCGACACACTTTGAATTGCCCAGATGTTGTCTAGGTGTCGACTCGTTTTATCTTTGGTGTCGGCACAAGAATCAGAAGGTCCGGAGAATCACTTGGTGTCGACCCATGCGTGCATTGGTGTTAGCAGAAGTTGATTTCTGTCAAGGTGCTAAGGTGTCGACTCATGTGTATGTTGGTATCGACTCGACTTGTTCTTCATGCTTTGACTAGGTGTCAACAAAAGTTGTAACTGGTGTCGACTTAACTTGGATCCCTGATCCAATATTGAGGGTGTCGACACAATCGATCATTGGTGTCGACACAAATCTGCTCTCCTGAAACGTCTCAAACAAAGCGTAAGAGGTGTCGACCCTAATCCTTAATAGTATCGACACACTTGAATTTGTCAAGCGTGTTTTGTCTGTAAATATCGACCCAAAAGCTAGTTTGTGTCGTTACAAAACGTTCTGTACAAAAATACTAAGTATCAACCAATTTAGCACTTAGTGTGAGCACAAATAGCATAAGGTGTCGACATATTAGCTTGCAATGTCGACTCAACTTTTTTTTGAAAAATATTTAATTTAATATCTTTTTAAACCTTTAATAAAATTATAATTTAATAAAATCATCAAAATCTTATAAAAATGCCCTTAGGCTACCAACTAACATCTTTAAGAACTCTTGAGAGTGATTTATATAACGAACTAGAGTATTTTCTTATGAGAGTCGCAACTTATAATAAATTTTGATGTCTTGGAAGAAGTGTAATTATTGAAATATTTGGGGTTAAAAGTGTAATTATTAGAAGTTATAAAGTATTAAGCCTTTAAGTACATTCTCTCATCGAATTTTGAACTTATGCGTAATTCTCACCCTTCAAACTTAGAATTATTTTAAGAAAACACTAGTGAATTTGTTGAGTTTAGAAGGTTATAGAAATTAACAAATGTCAATTTTTTCTTAAAAAGAATTTGGACTCAAATTCTCATTTTTTTAAATTTAGCTCGTTAGTTTTTCAACCTCAATGTAATCCTAACATGAATCCGATAACACGTCTTCTATTGCTCCCTTGCTAATTTCGTGACCTAAAACCGGTCCTTACATATATAATAAATTAAATTTAAAATTTTATTTATAAATATTTATACACTAATAACGGTATTATTTTTATAGTTCCTTATGTAAATAAAAATTACTTTGAATTTTTAAAATGTTTTAATTTATTCTAATTTTTTTATTGATTCTTATCTTGTCAACAGTATTTAGTTTTTTAAAATTCTTCATTAACTGTATATTTATATACTCTTAGGAATACTTAAAATTTATTTGATGATTTTTGAGTAATTATAATTGGAGAGACAAGTTTAACTCCGCAAGTTTAACCTGTTTTTCTCTTTAATAGAATTAAAAAAATTTAAATTATTTCATATGCATATTATACATATAGGACATTCAAAATTAAATTAGTAATTTTTTCAATACTTTTAGTTCGAGATAAATTTAACTCTGCAAGTTTAACAACAACATTGATTTTTTAAAAGTTATTTCATATGATATATATATATATATACAAACTTTCGCGAAGATAAATTTAACTCTATAATTTAATTTGCTCAAATTTTAAGTTCTTTATTTATGTTTTTTAATAAATTTTAATATTAAATATAAATTTTATTTGATAGAGCTCATTAATTGTTTACAAAATATCAATTTGATGAAAAATAAACTTGTTAAGTAAAAATTATGACAATTTAAAGTTTGAGAACTAAGATTAAATATATGCAACCACTTCTTGCAAGAAAAAAACGGTACTATAAGACTTTTTGCATGAAAAAAAATATTCAATCTTAAATCATTAAAATCTCATTTTGAGGAATCTCTTCACTCATAATTATTTAAAACAATTCCATATGTATGTTATATATATATATATATATATATATATATATATATATATTCACAAACACTCATAATTAATTTGATGAGTTCTTTTTAAATAATTTATGTTTCAGATTTAACTATATAATTTCAACTTGGTTGGAACTCTTGGTTTTTTGTTTTAATTTTTAAAATATTTTCATAATTAATATGTATTATATTTGACAGAGTACAAATGTGTAACAAAGATATCAATTACAACATTTTCACCGCCGCTATCATCACTATTACAACCACCACCTTACCCCTACAACCCTTGCTCCCGCCACTACCATTGCTGCAACCACCCCACCACTACCACCATTGCTCTTACCACTATCACTATCACTATCACTATCACTATCAATAATATCACCACCGCCACCACACCATCCCCACCTTCGCCTCCCACCACCATAATTCCATCACCACTTACACTAATAATAACACAACTAATAGCACTATTTTGTCATAGTTACAACCAAATACAAAATGAAAAAGTTCATAAAAGATATTGTGCACGATATTTTCTTAATGAAAACATTTTTACCAAAACAAACAATCCGTTAAACTGAAAAAACAAATAAGCTGAAAACCTAAATACCGAAAGCAAAACACCTTATCTTTTTTTAAAATAAAATTGCGCATGCATGTGAATTAAATAAAAACAAACAGCCTGATAACCAAAATTTATAATCAAACCCATTGCAATACGCTCAACACAAACTCAACTAGCTTTTGTCGCAACTCTTTGATATCGGCTGCAACGTGCATAGATCCACTTTCTCCAATTGGTTTTATTCCCAATCAAATCCTCAATTTTAGACAGCTAAACTCTTTCTTATCCGAATAATTTACGATCGAAGATGCCAATAGTAAGAGAATGTAGAAACCTAAAAGAAATTTCAGAATTAACATTATATTAA
>JAUMHN010032658.1:0-29029 GCA_032360265.1 Heliamphora ciliata | reverse complement strand
AGTTTTTGTAAGATTCTCAACTCTTTCATTTAAAATTTGGTTTTCATTTTTCAGATCAGAGACTTGTTTTGTCAAAATATATTTTTTTACTTTTTAAAGTCTCTATTTTATTTGAGGAGAAAAGAACTAATTTTTTTAGAATAGAATTCTTAGCACCTAATTTTATCAACTCATCATGTAAATTCTCAAAAGTATTTTATAGTTCTTCTAAGGAAAAAGAGTTAGGAGTTATCTCATCATCTTCTCTGATCATAAGGCATAGATTGGCAACTTCATTTTCTTCCTTTTAATCCTCAAAGCTGTTATCATCGCTTTCGCCCTAAGCTACTATCATGGCCTTTTTAAAGCCTTTCTTGAATTGCTTCTTGAGCTGAGGGCATTCAGCTTTGACGTGTCCAGGCTTCTTGCATTCGTAGCAGATTATTTCATCCTTCTTGTTTTCTATTTTGATTCTGCTGGAATCACCTTTGAACTTGTTTGGCTCTCCCTTGTAACCTTTTTTCTGGAAGAATTTTCTTCCTCCTTGTTTCTTATTTCTAAGAAACTTCTTGAACTTCTTTGTGATGAGCGCCACATCTTCATTCTCATCACTAGAGAACTCTTCTTCAGATTCTTCATCATGAGTTGAAGACTTGAAGGCAATGCCTTTCATCTTTTTGTTGTCTTCCTCATCATCCATCTTGATGTTAATCTCATTGGTCATGAGAGAACCAAGAAGTTCTTTTAAGTTGAGCCTGTTCAGGTCTTTGGCTTCTTGGATTGTCGTGACCTTAGCTTCCCAATTCTTTGGCATACACCTCAGAATTTTTCTAACCATTTCTGCATTAGTGTAAATCTTGCCAAGAGATTTCAGTCCATTGATAATGTCAGTAAGGCGAGTAAATATATCAGATATAGTTTCATCATGCTTCATTTTAAATAGTTCATAGTTATGCACAAGCAAACTGATTTTTGACTCTTTCACTTGATTGGTATTCTCATAGGTAATTTCGAGTCTATCCCAAATTTTTTTAGCAGTGTCACAAGTCGAGATCCTATTGAACTCGTTTGGGTCAAGTGAGCAGTAAAGGAGATTCATAGTCTTAGCATTTTTTTATATCTCTCTTATGTCGATTTCAGTCCATTCGACCTCTGGTTTAGGGACAGCAGCCTCTTCAACAGTTTTGGTGGGTCTTTTGGGTCCATTTATGATAACCTGCCAAAGGTCGTAATCTACGGCTTGAATGTATATTCTCATTCTTGCCTTCCAATAGTTATAGTTTGTTGCATTGAACAAAGGGGGTCTATTGGTTGATTGACCTTCAGATTGGATAGGTCCAATACTAGTGGTTGCCATATAAAACTCTTAAACTGTTAAGTCAAAAGCAAGAGCCCATGCTATGCTACCAATTGTTAGTTCTAGGCAACCCAAGAGGGGGAGTGAATTGGGTCCTTTAAAAAATGACAAAATAAAATTTTTTTTAGAAATCGTTTAATATTGCAATAAGGCAAGGTAAGCAAAAATGAAATCAATGCAAATATTAAAAGATGAGGGATAGAGAGATAGAACCAGACACTAGAGATTTATAGTGGTTCAGCTTTATCCTAGCCTACATCCACTTCTCAAGATTTTTTTAAGTATTTTCACTATTCAGAATACTTCACGGGCGTATTCTAAGTCTTTACAGTCTTCAAGACTTCGCTTGAATGATCTGAATATTTACGGGCACATTCACAAGCCTATTTCAGTTTCAAGAAGATCCTATAAAAACAAACCCCTGTTTTCTTCTAATCTCTCTTGAACTCTTCTTTGATGAGTTTCACTTACTCACTCAAAGGATAAAGTGTGACTCACCCTTGAATACAATAAATGAGATGCATTAATGAACTCTCACTCTCTTTACAGAAAGATTTCTAATAAATAAAAAGATAAAGAGAGATGAGGAACAAGAACTGGAGTTACAACAATAAATGTGAGCTTGATGATTTTGAGATTGATTTGAGCAATGGAACAGTAAATGCAAGTCTCCAACCTTCTTAAATGCTGAGAAATAACTCCTTATATAAGTTCTTGTGGTATCATGACCGTTGGAGGTAGGTGAGAGTAATAAATGCCAAAAATCCAGCCGTTGAGATCTGCCGCGATTTGAATTTCTGTTGCCGGTGTCAACACAAATACCTTTGGTGTCGACACAAAGTGTCTAGGGCAGGGTTCTTCAAGTTGTTGGGTCGACACGAATTTTCTGAGGGGTCAACACAATTTCAGCATTCTACCTTTCAACATTCTGGTGTCGACACATTTGAATCTGGTGTCGACTCGTTTGAAAACTTTAGCATCTGGAGGAACAACTTTGTGTCGACTCAACTTGCCTCTGGTGTCGACACGAATTTCTGCAAGAAGCCTTGGTTCTTTTGTGTCGACACATTTGGTCTTTGGGGTTGACACCAATATTCTGCAGGCAGGCTAAGGACTTTTGGGTCGACACATTTAGGCTTGGGGTCGGCACCAAAAATCTGCAGGAGGTCTCAGTTGTTTTGTGTCGACACAACTTCTATTGGTGTCGACCCAAACTTCCGGATAACAAAAGTGAGGATCACTTTTGTGTCGACACAAAATTGATTTGTGTCGACTCAGATTGAGTCCTGAGAGCTTCGGCTCTTTTGTGTTGACACAAAACTTGTTTGTATCGACACTAACTCTTTGATACCTGAAGATCAATTTGTAAAACAGTAAGGGTGTCAAACCATTTGATCAATGGGTGTTGACACACTTGATAAGCTTCAAGTATACTTTGCCTTAAAAGTGTTTGACTTAATTTTCAATTAAGATCAACACGAAATATTCTTATTCAAGAATGGTTAAGTGTTTGAACCTTTTTGAGATATAAGTCATTTCTTTTTGGCTAAGGTGTCAACTTTAAATGTTCAAAATGTGTTAACATTTTTATTTTGAAAATAAAAAATATTATCCATTTAAAATTATTTATTCTTAGAAAATAAATTATAAAAATCATCAAAAACCAAAATAAAAAGCCCTTGGGCTAACAGTACCGATGGTAAGTCAATTTTCATCTAAAATGTGAATAAAAAATTTATATTCTGCAAGAACCTAAATGTTACGATCCGGTTCGGATCCCAGTGGTAACAACCTGGTTAATAATATTCCGTGTAAAGATCCAGCCCAAACCCTAAGCATTAGTGACGGGTAGCCCTTGAGTTCATAGAGCATGGAAGAAGTTCTAAACCTGAACTCAACTCGAAAACCCTAAATTCGGCCCAAAAATCCTAAAAAGGTCCAAAACTTAGGCAACAAAATCTTAACACCCGGAGAGTCTTCCAACATTCTAAATGAATTAAATATCAAGAAATAATGAATTAGAAATCAAAAATCCCCATAAGTAAGGTAAAATGGTCATTTTGCCCCTAGTATAGCAAAAAATTTTAAAAATTTAAATTTTGACATATGGACACCCTAAATCAAGGATTTAAGTATAATTAATGAGAAAAGGATAAAATAACATCAAAAATAACAAAATTAACCCTGAGTGGCCGACCACCTTGGGAAAAGTGCCAAAAAGTAGCTTTTTGCTTTTTTTTTTAGCTTAAAATGATAAGAAAGGTATTAAGTCAAGCCTTATGATGATCCAATACTTGTTGAATAAGTAATATACATAATAATATAGTGTTATAGGTTAATAAAAGTAAACAAATTATTATTGAAGTTCATACACAACAAAATAAATCAAAAAATCATATAATGTCAAAATAGCTTAATTTGACTAAAAAAACTACATCTATTTAATCAATTACTATGAAAACTATGATAATACATAGAAATATTAAATTTTTCATAAACATACTAAAATAATAGGTTTTAGTGGAAAAAGACACGAAAAAAATATATCAAATTAACTTTTAATGCATTTTTTTGCACAATAAGGGCACAAAAATCGAGAAAGACCCCTTGATAGGGAATCAAATTTTTGTCCCCCAAATTGACCCCTTGCTATATTTATTTTCCCTATATCTAATTTCTAGCCCTCAAAAGTTGAAATATCTCAAATCAACTCAAGTCTCATTTAATGAAAAAGAAGAAAAAAACTTTTAATAGTACCTTTTTGTCCCCCTTGTATCCCCTAGTCCTTGCCTATATAAACCAAGCCAAACACCCACTCCTACACTTGATATTTTCGTGTGAGAGAGGGAGAGAAACCAGAATCTCTTGCCGTTGAGTGTTCATGAGAGTTTGAGGGAGAAAAAGGTAGAAAAATGAAGGAATCAAGAAAATTTTCTAAAGCTAAGTCCTAATCCATCATCCACCCTCATTTGATCTCTCAAACAAGTAAGTAAAACTTCTAAAACTTATGTCTAATATGCCTCAAAATATTCCTCAACACATCTCTTTAAACACCATAGGAATCGAGAACCGAAAATAAACCGAAAATGCGTCGTAGTTGGAAATTTAGGACTGTTATGTTTATAGATGATATGAGATATTGTTGTGTGTTGTTATCTTTGAGTTTGATGACTTCTAAATATGCTGGAGCCTTGTTAGTAATGTTTAAAACACAATCATGCAAAGAAATGGAACAAAAACTTGACATGACATAAGTAGAAGACTTGGACCCTAAGAGACATGATTTTTGAGAACATTGATGTTTCTACCCTGAATTTTGGAACGCCATAACTCAATGTATAAAATTGATCTAAGCATATTCTTTGTGTCCCGATTTATATTTTTGTATTATCTTTCATCCAAAGTTGGTTTTAACTCATTTTCATAAGTAGAACTCGAATATTGCAATTTTACCAAAGTGTCATTTTTTGACTAGTCAACACTACCGACTTAGAAACCATAGTTTAAAGTGAGATCCGAACTTTGGTCAAAACATGAACGTTGTAGATAACATGTATATCTATCTATCCACCAATAATGAGCACAAAATATTGAGTTTTAATCGGTCAAAACTCCTTTGAAAGTCTCTATTGAGTTTCAGCCCTCAAGGGGCACTTCTGTCACATATTTTTCTATAGCCTAAAACTCCTATTTTTAGTGATCTATTCAAAATGTGGTCTACATGAAAATTGTAGCTAACATATTGAAGTACTTTCTGCCCACAAATCAGATCTTAAAGCCTTGGGATGATACTCCAAAACGGTTTCAAGCTCTCTGTCCAAAACCGGCTCTGTTGAGTTTTGGCAGCTGACAGAACCTATTTTCTAAAATGGCCAAAAAGTCTAACTTGTTCCAAACAAATACCCTTAACTCTAAACACAAAACTTGTAGGGGACATGTCGAAATAGAACATACTAAAAAATGGGCTCATTTGGACTTGATTTGATACGCAAAAGCCGAGACCAACAGAAGCATATTTTTGGTAAAATCTTGAGAAAAGTGCTAAACCGTTTTTACTTAGGATATTTTGTTTACCCATTTGCCGTAGGTTTTGGCCTTGGTGTGAAACATGAGAGTTGCAAAAAATATTTTTATGTAAATGGTGTTTAAAAATCATATCTTGATTCCAAGTCTAGATACTCCAAAACCTTGTCAGCCATTTTAATTTAATACTCGATTTTGGGCCTTAAAAGTTGTTGAGTATGAATTGAGTACTCTTTGCTGTGAAACCTAAGTTTCATATGATGATTGATTTGAATTAGTTGATTAGTGTTTTGAGTGAGTGTATGATGATTTATAACTCATGCTATTATATTTGAATCATATCTTGAGAATCGTAGCTTGTGCTTCACATACTTGTACCTTATGCCTTGCACGTTGCACATGAATCTTGCCAATGTAGTTGATGCCATGCTATAGATGGTTGTAATTGAGATGCACACCATACATCATTGACATTGTCACTTACATCCTGGTATATTGGAGTCTATCTGTGCAAACCGTTGTTGGGATGGGCTGCATTGAGATTGTTATTCTTGATTCTAAGTCTAAGGTGTCCTTGGTTGCCATTTTCGAAAATGTTTTGGGATGAATTCTCCTTGTACAACCTGGGCGTGTCCTCGGTGTTAAAAAATTTGGTTTATACACTCTGGTCGTGTCCCCGGTGTTTGAAATGGTTTATCACGAATATTATTAGGCCATGGGTTTGTCCCTAGCATTCTGGTTTTGATAACTTAGACTGTGGTTTGATACTAAGCGAGCATCCTGGTCTTAATATGGGCAATAACCACAAAATTTCATCATGGCATTGACAATAAGTCCTTAAGGCGGCAATAACAACAAAATCCCGTCACTGCATTGACAATAAGTGCCTGAGGCGAGAAGACAATAAGTCCCTGAGGCTGCAATAACAACAAAGTCCCATCACGGCATTGATAATAAATCCCTGAGGCGACAATGATAATAAGTCTCATCATGGCATTGACAATAAGTTCTTGAGGAGGCAGTAATAACAAAATCCTATCATGGCATTGACTATAAGTTCTTGAGGCAGCAAGAAGATAAACTCCCATCACGGCATTGACAATAAGTCCCTGAGGCGGCAGTAACAGCAAAGTCCCATCATGGCAATGATAATACGCCCCTGAGGCGACAATAAGACCAAGTCCCATCACGGCAATGATAATAAGTCCTTGAGGCTGCAATGATAATAAGTACCATCAAGGCAATGACAATAAGTCTGTGGCGGCAATGGTAATAAGTCCCTACAGGCAATAACAATAAGTCACAAAGTGAAACTTCTATTTTTATTTCTGATGAATGTCGGGTTGGACACTTGCATCACATCCATTGCATCACATACCTATACACTTATTCTTATATATGCTTGCCATGCTGTAACTATCGAATTTATCTCTCTCCTTAACTTTAAATCGTACTGGTTGTTATATGGTATGCGTTGTAGAATATTTTGTGCCGTGAGATTAGTTAGAATGCTAGAGTATTTTGCTTCTGGATTTTTGCTCATGGCATTCGTGCCACAGGTGAGGAGGAGATCTTGGAGGAAGTTATCCTAGAGGGAGAAGAAGAGTTGGAAGAACAGGGTGTGTTCCAAGAGCACGTGGATCCTGCTGATGTATTCTGAGGAGTCGAGGCCTTTACTTTTGTTCTAATATTCAGTTTTTTCGTGCTTAATATAATTTTTAAAATTTCTTCGTGAAACTGTTGTAGTTATGTACTTTTGAATAGTTCAGAACTCCTTTATGATGTAATAACTAACATATGTAAATATGAATGAATTGCTAGAATATCTCTTTATTTATATTTATGTATGTCCCGACGTACCCGAAGGTTGGGGCGTCATAGTTGGTATCAGAGCCCAGGTTTAGTGAACCTTCAGGCCTTGGGTTATGGGAAACCATGCGTTCTGTCTCGTAAAAGCTCTATAGAATGCGTTGTATTAATAATAATTATCATTTATATACTATAAGAACTAAAATCTTTTACGCCTAAGTCTTATAGTGAGTCATGTTAGGACATTACCGGGATCAGAAGCAGCAGGGAATCTACATGGAAAGGACGAGTAAGAGCATCGGGATCGAAGATCGGAGATTCATGCAACGAGTTATCTTATTTTAAGGGGGTGGACAGGGGTACATACCAGGAGAAGCTTTAGATATCACCTCGAGAGACACTGTTAGAACCCCGCAACTTCATCCTTATGAATTCTTTTCTCTTTTACCCCAAGCCCTTGTGTCAACTTTTTAAAGTTCTTTTGTATGTCCTTCCTTCTTATATCATCAGTCCTCAATGGCACCGTCAAGTGTCGTTCGTCGGTAACCCTTATGCACCCAAGTCTTGTTGATAACCCTATTAGAAATTCAACTCTAGAAAACACCCTTGTCCTCAAGTTTTCATGCATTGATAATGACCGATATTCGTATATTGATTCTCCTTCGATTTAAGTCATTATCCTTACGCGAACTCTTCTCTTGAAGAACTCGATATCAATTCTTTGTTAATTACCCATTCCAAACATTCGACATTGATAACATCTTTTGCCATTGTTCATTTTCTCTCGATTCTGAAACCACAATTTGTTGCAGTGATCTTATGAATTCTTTGTACACTCTTAAAATCTTTACCATGGAAGTAGACTTGGATACTTGAATTGAAGTACGTTAGGCCGACACAACTTTAGGGAAAATATCTTGTTTGGCTGCCCATTGCTTAACATCTCTTTATTAGGATCTGATTATACCCGATTAGTTCCATGGATATTTATTTAAGTATTGTTCACTGTCTTCCTTTTGTTCACCTTTCCTCAGCCGTTCTAATCCCCAAACACATTTTGTGTAGTCTAGTGCATCATTCAAAATCCTTGGTTAAACACTTAACCACTCGTCGCCCTGGGTCGCCTCTCCTAAGACCTAGATCGATGAGAAACGAAAGTTATTAGAGTTTAGCGCTTTCAAAAGGAACTCGAATCGTGCACATCCTCAGAAGAACAACCTGCCACATCATCGAGTTGTAAAGCAGATCTCTACCTGGAACCTGTTTTAAAGATTAACAACCCCGACTGTAAGAACTGCTAAGTAGGAGCTCATGCAACATCTCTAACGAAGATCTATACGAAGGTTCCTATTGCCATCATTGAAAAAGCTCACACAGGACCCGTAGGAGTGTGGCACGTGGAAGTAACGTTAGACTACGTGGTCAAAGTTCGATGGTTTTATCCACACCTATTCTAGTTGGGCCCCTATATGTTATGTACCTCGCTCTTTGCAATCGTTCTAAGAACCGGCTACGTACTCGAACTTGAATGTTATGAAATATAAATGAATAAATCTTAAATTAACTCCACAACATCCCAAAACCTAAAGATAATCAAGACTTAAAAAAAAAGATGACTCGCAAGCTGCAACACCTTCCCTCTTTATTCAGACGGCAAGAAGACGACCTAACCATCAGCTGCCAGCAGATAAACCCGCAGACGAAGAAGTGTCAGGATTAGCCCAAGTGTTGTGAGAACTAGCCACTAGCATCAACCGTCCCATCGTACGTGACCGAGCGTGGTTCTTATCTGAGATGGGTAGACAACGAGCCCCTACGTTCAAGGGAGAGGCTGAACCGAGAGTAGCCAAAGAATGGCTGAGAGCTGTCAAGAAGTTATTTAACTCCATGGGAGTGTATACTGAGACCGATCGAGTAGCTCTAGCAGCACACCTATTGGAAGGAGAGGCCGACTACTGGTGGTTTATGATTGACAGCACCTAAGATGTAGTAGCTTTGACTTGGAATCAGTTTGAAGAATTATTTTTGGAAAGTACTTCCCAGCTCCTTTTCAATAGGGACAAGTTAGAGAATTTCTAGAGCTAAAACAAGGATCTATGTCGGTAACCCAGTACGTCAACCGCTTTGAAAGATTGAGCCGTTTCGCCGCGACCATCATACTTGACAAAGAATCAAGGGCACGAAAGATCGAGTGGGGCCTAGAACCCTCTATTAGAACAAGAGTCATCTGCTTACAGCTTTCAACTTACACTTAAGTAGTACAAGCAGCCCTATTGGCGGAAACAGACTTAGTTGACTCTGAAAGGAATTAGAACCAAAGAAAGGGAAACACCAGCTCTGGAGGACAAGTAAAAAGCAACCGAGTGTTTGTTCAAAAGAAGCCATATAAACAGGAGAAGAGATAACAAAGGCTAAGGGACTCCTCTACCAAATCTATCGTCTTCTTTAAATGTTACCAAGCAGGACATAAAGGTTTGAGTGCCCGCGCCTAGGACGAAGAACTCTGAATAACCACTCCCAACAGTGGAAGCAACCCCATAACAAGCCACTAAAGTACCCGCAGCCTGTTCAGGTCGCCTGACTAGCAACTAACCAACTAAATAGAAAGGAATGGCCACCGCTTGACAAAAACTAAAGGCCCCATGGAGGACGCATCTTTTCTCTTCAGGAGGAGGAAGTAGAAGGCACCCAAGTTATGCAAGGTATGTCCGTGTTGTTCAATACCTTAGAGAAAGTATTGTTTGATTCAGGAGCATCCCATTCTTCCATAGCTTTGGCATATATGCAATCTCTGCCCTTGGAACCCGAAATGTTAAAGCAGACTCTAAGCGTCGATACATCTTTAGAATATCACACGCGAGTAAACTTTTCTTGTAGAACATGCAAGTTAAGAGTACCGACACCCTTTTGCTATGCGACATGCGAGACATGGATTTTAACGAATGCGACGTGATTCTCGAAATGGACTAGGTCTCCTAACGTCATGCTATCGTTGATTATCGGCAGAAGAAGATATGGGCATGAGTAGAGAATGACACTATCATATGGTTTTAAGGAGAACAACGTGAAAACTTGACATCGAGTAACGTGGAGGTATGAAGATTAAGTAACTTCAATGGAAGATTAGCTTACGTGCTCACCGATACAACGCACTATCATCCACCGAGTTACCATGAGTTATATGTAAATACAGGGACATAACTTCGTGGAAAGCTCAGTAAAGATCCAAAGTAAGGTTTTCTGAAAGAAAAATCAATTCTATTGATAGAAGCTCCAAGGATAGAACCACGAAAGTGAGAAAGCCAACTTGAAGATGAGAAGGCATAATGCTAGCATATCAACCTTCCACACGATGAAGTACGGGACAAAATTTCGGGGACAAAATTTGTTTAAGGGGGGTAGTTTGTAACGACCTGGTTCGGACTCCGGTGGTAACAAACTGATTGATAATAACCCATGTAAAGACGCAACCCAAATCCTAAGCATTAGTAATAGGTAGCCTATGAGGCCATAGAGCACAGAAGAAATTTAAAACCTTAACTCAACTCGAAAACCCTAAGTTCGGCCTGGAAACCCTAAAAGGTCCAAAACTCAGGCAACAAATACTTAACATCCAGAGAGTCTCCCAACATTTTAAATTAATTAAACATCAAGAAATAATAAATTAGAAATCAAAAATCCTCATAAGTATGGTAAAATGACCATGTTGCCCCAAGTACAGCAAAAAGTTTTAAAAATCTAAATTTTGACACATGGACACCCTAAATCAAGGATTTAAGTACAATTAAGTAACCAAGGACAAAATAACATAAAAAATGATGAAATTAACCCTTAATGGCCGACCACTTTGGGAAAAGTGCCAAAAAGTAGCTTTTTCTTTCTTTTTAGCTTAAAATGATAAGAAATGTATTAAGTCAAGCCTTATGATGATCCAATACTTGTTGAACAAGTAATATACATAATAATATAGTGTTATAGGTTAAAAAAATCAAAAAAATCATTATTGAAGTTTATACATAACAAAATAAGTCAAAAAATCATATATTGTCAAAATAGCTTAATTTGACTTAAAAGACTACATCTATTTAATAAATTGCTATCAAAACTATGATAATAAATGAAAATATTAAATTTATCATAAACATACTAAAATAATAGGTCTCAGAGGGAAAAGACACCAAAAAAATATATCAAATTAACTTTTAATGCATTTTCTTACATAATAAAGGCACGAAAATCAAGAAAAACTTCTTGATTGATGGGGGATCGGATTTTTGTCCCCTAAACTGACCCCTAAATATATGTATCTTCCCCATATCTGATTTCTAGCCCTCAAAGTTGAAATATCTCAAATCAACTCAAGTCTCATTTAATGAAAAAGAAGAAAAAGTCTTTTAATAGTACTTTTTTGTCCCCCTTGTGTCCCCTAGCTCTTGCCTATATAAACCAAGCCAAACACCGTCTTCTCCACTTGATATTTTCGTGCAAGAGAGGGAGAGAAACTAGAACCTCTTGCCCTTGAGTGTTCATGAGAGTTTGACGGAGAAAAAGGAAGGAAAAGGAAGGAATCAAGGAGATTTTCTAAAACTAAGTCTTAATCCATCATCCACGCTCATTTGATCTATCAAACAAGTAAGTAAAATCTCTAAACCTTATGTCTAATATCCCTCAAAATATCCCTCAACACATCTCTTTAAACACCCTAAGAATCGAGAACTAAAAATAAATCGAAAAGGCGTCGTAGTTGGAAATTTGGGACTGTTATGTTTATAGATGATATGAGATATTGCTGTGTGTTGTTATCTTTGAGTTTGATGACTTCTAAGTGTATTGGAGCCTTGATATTAATGTCTAAAACACAAGCATGCAAAGAAATGGCACAAAAACTTGACATGACATAAATAGAAGACTTGGACCCTAAGAGACTTGATTTTTTAGAACATAGATGTTTCTGCCCTGAATTTTGAAATGTCATAACTCAATATAGAAATTTGATCTAAGCATGTTTTTTATGTCCAAATTTATATTTTTGTGTTATCTGTCATCCAAAAGTTAGTTTTAACTCATTTTCATAAATAGAACTCGAGATATTGCAATTTTACCAAAGTGTGTCATTTTCTAACTAGTCAAAACTACCGACTTGGAAACCCTAGTTTAAAGTGAGATCCGAACTTTGGTCAAAACATGAAAGTTGTAGATACCATGTATGTCTATCTACCCACCAACAATGAGCACAAAATATTGAGTATTGATAGGTCAAGACCCCTTTGAAAGTCTCTGTAGAGTTTCAGCCCTCAAGCGGCACTTCCGTCACATATTGTTATATAGCCCAAAACCCCTATGTTTATTGACCTGTTCCAAACATGGTCTACGTGAATATTGTAGCTAACATATTGAAGTAGTTGATGCCCAAAAATCAAACCTTAAATCCTCGGGATTATACCCCAAAACTGTTTCAAACCCTCTGTCTAAAATCAGCTCTGCTGAGTTTTGGCGGCTGACAGAACCTATTTTCTAAAATGGCCAAAACGTCTAACTTGTTACAAACAACTATCCTTATCTCTAAACATGAAACTTGTAGGGGGCATGTTGAATTAGAACATACTCAACTATGGGCTCATCTGGACTTGATGGATACCCCAAATTCGAGACCAACAGAAGCATATTTTTGGTAAAATCTTGAGAAAAGTGCTGAACCGTTTTTGCTTAGGATGTTTTGTTCACCCAATTACCTTAGGTTTTGGCCTTGGTGTTAAATATGAGAGTTGTAGAAAATATTTTTATCTAAATAGTGTTTAAAAATCATAACTTGATTCCAAGTCTAGATACCCCAAAATCTTGTCGGCCCTTTTAATTTAATACTCGATTTTGGGCCTTAAAAGTTGTTGAGTATGAATTGAATACCCTTTGCTATGAAACCTAAGTTTCATATGATGATTGATTTGAATTAGTTGATTAGTGTTTTAAGTGAGTGTAGGATAATTTATAACTCATGCTATCATGTTTGAATTATATCTTAAGAATTGTAGTTTTTGCTTCACATACTTGTACCTTATGCCTTGCGCGTTGTACTTTGAATCTTGCCATGAAAGTTGATGCCATGCTATAGATAGTTGTAATTGAGATCCACACCAAACATCATTGACATTGTCACTTGCATCCTGGCATATTGGGGTCCATATGTGCAAACCGTTGTTGAAATGGGCTGTATTGAGATTGTTGTTCTTGATTCTAAGTCTAGGGCGTCCTTGGTTGCCATTTTCAAAAATATTTTGGGATGAATTCCCCTTGTACACTCTGGGCGTGTCCTCGGTGTTATAAAATTTGGTTTATACACTCTAGGCGTGTCCCCAGTGTTCGAAATGGTTAATCACGAATATTATTAGGCACCATGGGTTCGTCGCTATCATTCTAGTTTTGATAACTTAGACTTTGGTTTGATACCAAGCGAGCATCTTGGTCTTAATATGGGCAATAACAATAAAATCTCATCACGGCATTGACAATAAGTTCTTGAGGCGGCAATAACAACAAAGTCCCATCACGACATTGACAATAAGTCCCTGAGGCGGCAGTAATAACAAAGTCCCATCATGGCATTGACAATAAATCCTTGAGGCGGCAATAAGACAGTCCCATCACGGCATTGACAATAAGTCACTGAGGCGGCAGTAATAACAAAGTCCGATCACAGCATTGACAATAAGTCCTTGAGGCGGAAATAACAACAAAATCCCATCACGACATTAACAATAAATCCCTGAGGCGGCAAGACAATAAGTCCCTGAGGCGGTAATAACAACAAAGTCCCATCACGGCATTGATAATAAGTCCCTGAGGCAGCAATGATAATAAGTCCCGTCATGGCATTGACAATAAGTCCTTAAGGCGGCAGTAACAGCAAAGTCCCATCATGGCATTGATAATAAGTCCTTGAGGCGGCAATAAGACAAAGTCCCATCACGGCATTGACAATAAGTCTTTGAGGCGACAGTAATAACAAAGTCCCATCACGGCATTGGCAATAAGTCCCTAAGGTGGCAGTAACAACAAAGTCCTATCATGGCAATGATAATAAGTCCCTGAGGCGACAATAAGACCAAATCCCATCACGACAATAATAATAAGTTTATGAGGCAGCAGTGATAATAAGTCCCATCACGGCAATGACAATAAATCTCTGAGGCAGCAATAGTAATAAGTCCCTGCAGGCAATAACAATGAGTCCTAAAGTGGAACTCTTGCTTTTATTTATGATAAATGTCGGGTTGGACACTTGCATCACATCCATTACATCACATACCTGTATACTTATTCTTTTATGTGCTTGCCATGCTATAACTATCGAATTTATCTCTCCTTGACTTTAAATCATACTGGTTGTTATATGATATGTATTGTAGAATATTTTTTGCCGTGAGATTAGTTAGAAGGTTAGAGTGTTTTGCTTCTAGCCTTTGGCTCATGACATTCGTGCCACAGGTGAGGAGGAGTTCTTGGAGGAAGTTATCCCAGAGGGAGAAGAAGAGTTTGAAGAACAGGGTGAGTTCCAAGGGCACGTGGATCCTGCTGATGCATTCTGAGGAGTCGAGGCCTCTACTTTTGTTCTAATATTCAGTTTTCTCGTGCTTAGTGTAATTTTTAAAATTTCTTGGTGAAATTGTAATAGTTATGTACTTTCGAACAGTTTAGAACTCCTTTATAATTTAATAACTAACATATATAAATATGAATGAATGGTTAGAATATTCCTTTGTTTATATTTATGTATGTCTCGACATTCCCAGAGGACAGAGCGTCACACTAAAATATGATCTTCTGTGTGCAAGCTGTACTCTACACACCAGATTAAATACCTTACAGAATATCAAACATCCATGTATAACATTAAAGAAATGATACACATACATTGCTCATAAAGATTCTCATAAAATTAAAAATTAATTTTATTAAAATAAAATTAAATTATGAGAATATGATTTCCAGTATACTAACCCTTGCAATCTCCCACTTATACTCAAAATTATACTGCCATACATCTGACTCCCATGCCCTCTACATGACTATCAAAAGTCTTAGCCAGTAAGCTCTTTGTAAAGGATCTGCAAAGTTATCTCTTGATGTAAGCTCTATGACTGAAAATCTGAGTCTGTGTACCCCAAAGGTACAAGACTATTTACCTAGTAAACCAACATATAATTCTTAGTTCTTTTTAGGTATTTGATTATATTTTTTACCACAGTCCAATGCTCTTGCCCTGGGTTAGACTGATATCTGCTAACCATGCCAACGGTAAAATAAATGTCAGATCTAGTGCAAAGCATAGCATACATGAAACTTCCTACTGCCGAAGTATGAGGAACTGCCTGCATCTTATCTATCTCATCAGGTGTCCTAGGACACTAATTCTTGGATAGAGTGATTCCATGTCTGAAAGAGAGAAATTCATTCTTGAAATCCTACATGCTTAAACGAGCAAGGATATCATCGATATACTTTGCTTGTGATAAGCCTAACATCTTTTATTTTCGATCTCGCACGAGCTAAATCCTAAGGATGTGACTGGCTTTTCCCAAGTCCTTGATATCGAACTACCGAGATAACCATACATTCACGGTAGATAATGCCCCCACATCGTTTTTGATGAGCAAGATATCATCTACATAAAATACTAAGAAGATCACCATGCTTCCGTCACGCTTCTTGTACATATATGACTCATCCAAACTCTGATCAAAATAATAAGACTTAATGGCTTGATCAAATCAAGTGTTTCAAGACCTTAATGCCTACTTAAGTTTATAAATGGATCTCTTAAGCTTACACAACATGTGTTCCTGGCGCTTTGTAATGAATTCATCTGGTTGTATCATATAGATACACTCGTCAAGACTTCCGTTAAAAAAATCTGTCTTGACATCCATTTGCAAGATTTCGTAATTGAAATGAGCAATAATAGATAAGAAAATTCGGATAAACTTAAGCATGGCTATCGGCGAAAAGGTTTCCTCATAATTGATCCCTTCTTTTTGAGTGAACCCTTTCGTAACAAGCCTAGCTTTGAAAGTTTCAACCTTCCTGTCTGCTCCTCTCTTCCTCTTGTAGATCCACTTTCATCTAATGGGTTTTATCCCTTCAGGTGGTTCTATAAGTTCCTAGATCTGATTAGTATACATAGATTTTATCTTTGAATTCATAGTCTTTTGCCAAAGATTTGCATCTTTGTCTTGAAATGCTTCATTGTAGTTACAGGGTTCGGTATTCAATTCTGTCGGGATCCTGTCAAAAGACTCTCCCAATAACATATACCGATCAGGTTGATGAATAACCCTCCCACTATGATAAGGCACTACTTGTGTCTGTGTACTAGCAGTAACATGATGTGCAGAATCTAAAGCATTGCATCAGAACTCTCTTTTTGATTTGCATCTGCCCTGATAATCCTCTCACTACGACGAGGTAATAGAATATCAGTGACTTGTTCTTTCGTTCTACTGGTATTTTCTCTCAGTTCTTCTAGAACAATATTTCTTTTGGGCCTGTGATCCATAATATAATCCTCTTTCAAGAATCGGGCATTGGTGCTAACAATAATCTTCTGATCCTTAGGATTATAAAATAGACCACCCTTCGTTCCCTTGGGATACCCCACAAAGAAACAGACTTCTGTCCTCGGTTCTAACTTACCAGCATTACCTTTCAGCACAAGTGCTGGAGACCCCCAAATTCGAATGTGTTTCAGACTAGGCTTACGCCCGGTTCACAATTCTATGGGAGTAGAAGGTACTGACTTAGAAGGTACCATGTTCAGAATGTAAGCCGCTGTCTTTAAAGCGAGTCCCCAAAATGAATTCGGTAAACATGAATAACTCATCATTGACCTTATCATCTCCATAAGAGTCTTATTCCTTCTCTCTGCTATACCATTCTGCTGCGGAGTGCTAGGTGTAGTCAATTGGGATATAATCCCCTCTGATGATAAGTAGTGTTTAAACTGTCCAGAGAGGGATATCCCATCATAGTCGGATTGTAGTGATTTGATACTTTTACCCAGACGCTTTTTTGCCTCCGCCTCTACTTTGAATTCTTTGAATTTCTCAAAGCATTCAGACTTACGGTGCATCAGGTAAATGTATCCATACCTTGAGTAGTCATTAATAAAACTGATAAAATACTCAAAGCTACCTCTAGCCCGGATTGTCATAGGACCACACACATCAGAATGAACCAGCTCCGACGATTCTTTAGCTCTATAGCTTTTGTCTAAAAAGGGACTCTTGGTCATCTTACCCTCTAAGCAAGATTCACAGACTGAAAGTGCCTCCACTTCCAATGAACTCAAAAATCTATCAACTACCAGTCTGTTTATTCTTTTTAGATTAATATGATCCAAGCATAAGTGCCAAAGAAACGTTTGGTTCATTAAAGAAGAAACCTTTCTCTTATATGATAAATTAGATGTGTTATTCATTTCAGTCAGTTCCAGTGTAAGAGAGATTGGAGTAATAATATACAGATCATCCACCAATGTAGCAGAATAGATAACCTGTTTATTATCCTTGATAACAACAGAGTTATTAAAATAAACTAAATATCCGTCTTTAGCCAATCCAGAAACAAAAACTAAGTTTCTTCTAATGGCAGGTACATAAAGACAATCTCTCATTATTAAAATCCAATCTCTATCAAAATTGAGAGTGACATCTCCTACTGCAACTGTTGTTACCTTTGTATTATTGCCCATATGCAGGTAAATCTCCCCATCACTAAGTTATTGAGTTTCTTGGAACCCCTGCAATGAATTGCAGACATGATTATTGGCTCCCGTATCTACACACTAGGTACCGATAGATAACACCGCTAAACAAATTTTCACAACTAGTGAACATAAATTATCCTATATGTTCTCCTTTTGAGAAATACTAGATAAGTTTTTTTCAGTGCCGTGTTTGGTTGCAGTGAAAACATCTGTCTTTCAGCTTTTTCACACTAGTTCGTGGCCCACTAACTACCCTGAAAATCGTGTATCCCTATTTCTAAACCTTTTTCTTCTTTATGCCTTTTGGCCCAGAGAAGGAACTTTTTTCTGAAACAGACACATTTCCTGGTATTGAAGGAATACCATTGGTAGTTAAAACTATATCTAAGTTACTTTTCTAGTCAACAAAAATTCGTCCCGTAAGTTTGTTTTCTTTGAGTATTGAAGCGAGTGGGTTGAAAGCCATTTTAATCCTGAGAATCACATAACTAAAAAAATCGTTAATTATGATGGGCAAAACTTTGAATTTATTTTAATTTGGTTCCCTCTACCATTTTAAAATTAATTTGCCAGCAACTTAGTAGTCTAAGAATAGCAATGCCTCGTTGGGAGGACGTTTACTATCCTTTATAAGACCAGACAGGCAAATTCTTTTTAATTTTACTATCTAGGCAATTGACCTTGCCAATTAAAATTAAATAACTGACATAGTTTCGGTCCAATATATAATAGCAGTGACTCAATTGAAGAGAATACTATTATATACAGCTAAGTGTTAACCATCACTTAATCTCAAATCAATTACTTCGCAAAGAACCCTTTAGATGAAAAAGTAATCTACACTAACAATTATCCTGAATTATCCCTAAAGAAGGTTTGTGCTGGCGATACCGCAATTAATCTGTCCGTTGGGGAGGAAGGTTTTACTGTCGATACGTAGGGTTTAATTGCATTACCTACAAACTGGTGATAGAGACCGCGAAATTTATCTGTGAATAAATTTTCTCTTCCACTTAGATTTTTAAAATACTTTTTAGGGTTATAAAAATCTGTTTAATAAAAATAAATTTATTAATTTTAAAAAACACACGATTTGAAAAAATCAAACATCTTCTCGTGTACACGATTCCAAAGATTCTGTTTTATCAAACCATCTTTGTGTACTTAAATGCTTAACAAATAAAATTTAATAAATGTACAGTTTTTTCTTTTGCTTTTCAGCTAAAGTAGTGATTAAAGGTATTTATTTATTTTATTTTTTATTTCATAATTTTTAAAAAATAATAATTTATTTCGATTAAACATGTTTCCATTTAATTAATTTAAAATTCAGAATTAATTTCTACGTTTTTTCAAAATATTCGATTTAAAAAAAAATCATCTTAAACATGATATTTTATAAAAAATAAAATATCTAAAGTTTTTTTATTTAATTAAAATTAATTAATTAGAAAAACTTAATTTTATTTTTCATTACAAAATATTTTAATTAAAATCGAATTTTTGAATTAATTAAATTAATATGATAAATAAAATAGATATGTAATTATCCACGCAATTCATATATATATAATCACGATGCATATATCCCGATTTTATAATCCAAATAAAATGCTGAAACATTTCAGTCTCCTGAAGATGATAAGCTGAAATAATCCTCTTTTATCTCTGATTCTTGTGTCCTAATTGTATCAGGCTTTCCTGATACTATCTGATATATCAATATATATCAAATCAGTCCTGTATCCTTCAAAAAATCAACACAAAGTAACCCCGGGAGAGAGAAACTATTGGCCCACCACCAGCCACCGCCGGTGCCACCTAGCCGCTGCTTCATCCGAACTCCGTTTTCGACGAGCTTTATATTGTTGAAAAGCTCTAGAAATATGAGATTTTTTGTCAAAAAATATGCTGGAAAACTACCTGAAAAACGGCTGGAAAAACTGTCTGAACCACAAAAAACGCTGTTGTCCGCAACAACACTGCGCAGCGAACTTCTTGAAGCTTTTTCAACCTCTTCCCGAACTCTGTTTTTGACGTACTATAAAAAAATTGCCTGGAAGCCACTACTATAGTCGGCCTATTTTTTGCTTGTTTGGATTGTGATTTTGGCACAGTTTTTTTCTTGTTTTTGACAGTATTTTGAAGTATGTTTTACTGCTAGTTTATTTTTAAAAAATTATCCAAAAAATAATTCCAAAAACGGCATGAAAAATCATAAAAACTGCTGTCGAACCGTCGTTGGCAAAGCCGCTGAAACTGGGCTATTTTGGTGATTTTTTCTCGCTGTTTTTGATTTGTTTTAATACTATTTTTTATTCATAAATACTGTAAAAAAATTCACTAAAAAAAACCGTTTAAAACTATTAAAAACTTACCGCGATTCGTGACCCATTAAAACCCGAACCACCACCAGTGCCGTCTCCGTTTTTTGTGTTCTTACATATATTCAAACTGTTCTTAAATAATCTAAATAGATATATTAAAAATAAAAACTAGCTATTACATCAATCATATGTTCCGGAGGCTCATATTCGATCTATCACGGTCAACTCTCGTGATTAAAAAAATAATCATCATTCACACCATTCAATTAAACATGAATAATAACTGATAATTATAACACCGGGATTAGAACGCTTGCAAAACAATAGTTAGCACAGTTCTAAAACTGCCCGGCCCTGATAACCATAAACAAAAAATAAAACGGCTCTGATACAAATTGTTGGAGGCAAACATGCCAAAATCTTTATTTTTATAAACGATTATATGACGAAAAAAAATAACTGGACGGGCAAACGCCAAAACGGGCACCAGATAAAGCTTTTGATGACGAATAATCAAAATAAAATCTATGCATCCGAAGTTAATTTAGAAGAATACCTTTTTACTGGTCGAATCTTCAACTATGATTTGAATCCAAATTGAACCTTTTGTCAAATCTTCTACTATATTTCCTTATGCGATTCTCGAACGTAGTGTGGGTTACGAACTGTCGAGAACTCGTAGCAACAGAACCTAGACAGCTTTAATCTTAGAAGACAAGTTATGAAACTGGTTTAGCCTACCCGCATATTTATGGGTTACAGTAGGGACCTGGGGTGTAATTATGAATAAAACTTCTAGTGGAACACAGACACGTATCAGCGGTTTCTGCAATTAAGAAAACCTGATAACAGTATCTCCAATTATGGAAAACCAGCAGTAGTTTTTGTAATTTTTATAAAATACTAAATTACAGTACACACCACTAAAGAACTATAATTGCACTATGACCCATAATCTCAAGACCATATAGCATTAAGCTCCTATTATTAAATACTTACCATTTCTCTCCACGTTAAGATTCCCGATACCTACCAATTAAATTTAATTACTGACAATTTAATTTAATCAGTATTTTGATATTTCTTAAACCCTTCCACTTATTTTATTTGACCACCAGATAGTTAAATCCACCTACAAGGTTTGATCCGGTCAAAACTTATAAGCCTTCTTAAGGGGGTATCATCAATCTCGATCTTTCGGGATGTGGATTCCGTCAATAATTAATATTCACCATATAAGTAATACAGCTATCCAACTCATCAGAAATATAGACCCATATAAAATCGCACCCTTTAATAAATCAAAATAACGAATATTAAATATACGCAAATCAATAATTATTTCAGGATTAAGAGGATAAGTACTATTTATAATAATATTGGGGTGTGAATTAATTTATATAATCAATATAAAATTAATTACCCCAAATGTCCCATTTAATATCCACAAAGTGTACTGGCACAGAGAGTTGAAATAATAGATGACGCTATTATCTGTTCCTCGTAATCAAGACATGCCTACTAAAACTTTGTGCCACAGTCGTACCGATGGTATATCAATTTCCATCTAAACTGTGAACATAAAACTTATATTATGCAAGAACTTAAAATCTGATCTTTTGTGTACAAACCGTACTCCATACACCAGATTAAATATTATACAGAATATCAGACATCCATGTATAACATTCAAGAAATAATACACATACATTGCTCATAAAGATTTCCATAAAATAAAAAATTAATTTTATCAAAATAACATTAAATACTAAAAACATGATTTTCAGTATACCAACCCTAACAATGTATAGATTCTTCAACAACTAGGGACCTTTTATTGAAAACTCTATAGGTTTTACTAGATATGTAACATCCTAAGAAAATACCTTTATCAGATTTTGCATCGAACTTGTACAAAAGTTCTTTCTTGTTATTTAAAACAAAATATTTGCACTCAAAGGCACGAAAATAATTGATGTTAGGTTTTCTTACATTTTATGGCTCATATGGTGTTTTCTTGAGAGAAACTCGAATCATGGCTTTGTTCATGATAAAACAAGTTACGTTTATAGTCTCGGCCCAAAAGTATCGTGGTAGATTGATGTCACAAAGTATGGTTCTAACCATTTCTTTTAAGGTCATATTCTTTCTCTCAACAACTCCATTTTGTTGAGCGGTTTTAGGAGTAGAGAAGTTATGGTTAATACCATTTTCATCATAAAACTTTTTAAAATCTTTGTTTTTAAATTTTCTACCATGATCACTTTGGATACTTGTGATTTGAAAATTTTTTTCGTTTTGAACTCTCCGATACAGTTTTGCAAAAGAGGCAAAGGTTTCATCCTTGTGAGTTAAGAAAAGTACCCAAGTGTATCTAGAGAAGTCATCAACAATAACAAAGACATATCTATTGTCTCCAAGGCTAAGAGTCCTTGTTCGACGGCCTAGAAGTTAAAATCTCACTTTTGGAACCAAAAAAGCTTCTAACTTGTTTTTCTTGTTGACATGTATCACACACTTTGTCTTTTTTAAATTTGATTTAGGGTAAAATCAATCACCAATTTCTTTTTCAAAAGTTTAGAAATCAAGTTCATGTGTACACGTCCAAGCCTTCTATGTCACAACCAACTATTATCACTCAAGGTGGCTAAGCACTTGGTGTTATTTTTAGAAAGGTCATTTAGATTGAAAGTGTAAACATTTTCATGCCTATAACATTTAAAAATATCTTTGTTATTGATTGAGTCTTCAATAACAAACTTAGCATGATCAAAGATAACCTTGTGGCCTTTGTCAAAAAATTGGCTTATGCCAAGATTATGTTTCAAACCATCAATAAGTAAAATATTTTCAATAGACGAGGAAGAAATTTTACCAATACAACCGATTCTTATGATTTTTCCTTTGCTATTATCTCTGAATGTTATAAATCCACCATCTTTAGGTTTGAGGGATGTAAATATCGATTTGTTGCCTGTCATGTGTCTTGAGTAAGCGCAATCAAGATACCACATCCCCTCCTTGAATGAGGACTTGAAACATACCTGCAAAGAATATCAAATTTTGATTTTTGGTACGCAAATATTTTTGGGTCCTTTGGAGTTAGTTCCTTGAGAATGCGTTCCCTTCGAAAAACATACCTTCTTAACTGATAAATTAAAAATTTTTTGGTGGACAATGTGTGACAGTGTGTCCATGCTCATAACAGTGAAAACAAGTTGCATTTGAGTTATTAGAGGATGCTTGACAAAGATGTTGCTTAAGAACTTTTGCTTCTTCTTTGGTTTATATCCAATCCTGACTTTGTTAAAAATACATTTTTGCATACCAAGAAATTTATCTAAGTTGTTCTTTCCAAGAGTGAACTTATAAATAATTTTTGTAAGGTCTTCAACCGTTTCACTTAAAATCTTGTTTTCATCTTTCAAAATGGAAATCTATTTTCATAAAGCAAGTTTTTCTTCTTTCAAGGTTTCAATTTCACATGAAGAGAAAAGAACTAACTTTTTAAGAATAGAGTTCTTTGTACCCATTTTCTCAATTCATCATACAAATCTTCAAATGCACTTTGTAATTTATCTAAAGAGAAAGGGTCAGTTATTACCTCGTCGTCTTCCTTGGTCATGAGGCATAGATTTGCAACCTCATTTTCTTTCCTTTCATCTTCAGAGTTGCTGTCATCGCTTTCACCTCATGCGGCTATCATAACCTACTTGAATCCTTTCTTGAATTGCTTCTTAAATTGAGGACATTCAGCCTTGATATGTCTGGTCTGTTTTTTTTTTTTTTGGGTAGTTAAGTGGGGAAAGGGGGATGGTGACCCCAGGGTTTGAACCCTGGGGGCATGCGGGCCAATGGTAGCTTCAGTTACAGGAGCTAGCCACCACGTGTCCGGGCTTTTTGTATTCATAGCAAATGATCTCATTTTTTTTATGATCATTCTTGAGTTTGCTTGAATTGCCCGTGAACTTGTTTGGCTCGCCTTTGTGTCCATCCATTTTGAAGAACCTCCTTCCTCCTTGTTTCTTATTTTTAGGAAAACTTTTTTTAATTTCTTAGTGATGAGGGCTATGTCTTCATTCTCATCACTTGATGAGTCTTCATCAGATTCATCATCATGAGTTAAAGACTTGAAGGCAATGCCCTTCTTCTTTTTATTGTCATCCTCGTCATCCATTTTGATGTTCATCTCATGAGTTATGAAAGAACCAAGAAGTTCCTCCAAGCTAAGTGTATTGAGGTCTTTAACTTCTTGAATAGCAGTAACCTTAGCTTGCTAATTCTTAGACATGCACCTAAGGAATTTTCTCACCATTTCTGCGTTAGAATAAATTTTGTCAAGATATTTTAATCATTTTATAATATCAGTAAATCTAGTAAACATATCAAAAATGATTTCATCATGCTTCATTTTAAATAATTCATAGTTATGAACAAGCATACTTATTTTAAATTTATTGACTTGGTTAGTTCCCTCATGGGTAACTTCAAGCCTATTCCAAATATCTTTGGTGGTGTCACATCTTGAGATCCTATTGAACTCGTTGGGATCTAGAGAGCAATATAGGAGATTCATAACCTTAGCATTCTTTTGAATCTCTCTTATGTCATTTTTAGTCCATTCATTCTCTAGTTTAGAAACAATTGTTCTTTCAAAGGTCGTAGTAGGTCTTTTGGATCCATTCATGATAACCCTCCAAAGGTCATAATCTACGGCTTGAATATAAATTCTCATTCTTACCTTCTAATAATTATAGTTTGTTCTATTGAACAAAGGAGGTCTATTGGTGGACATACCTTCTGACTGGATAGGTCTGATGCTAGTGGTTGCCATAAAAATTCTTAAAGTGTTAAGTCAAAAAATAAGAACCTAAACTCCGATACCAATTATTAGTTCTAAGCAACCCAAGAGGAAGGTGAATTGAGTTTTAAAAAGATAATAACAATTTTAAAAATCTTTCTAAAAACTTTTTAATATCACAAACAATTATAGAAAGTATAATCAAAGAATAAAGTAATACGAATATTAAAGAGGTTAAGGATAGAGAAATGAACGGGATATCGAGATTTATAGTGGTTTGACTCTTCTAAGACTACGACCACTCTCCAAAACTCCCCTTGAGAATTTTCACAAAAGTAGAATGCTTATGGATGCATTCAAAACCTTTACAACTTCAAGACGATCCTACGAAAAATACGCTCATATTTTTCTTCTAATCTCTTGAGTTCTTCTTTGATGAGATTTACTCACTCACTCAAAAGATGAACGGTGACTCACCCTTAGATATAATAAATGAGGTGTTTTAATGAGTATCACTCACTCTCTTTACAAAATGATTGGCTATAAATGAAAAGTAAAGTGATGAGATACAAGAGCTGGAGTTATGAGTAACAAATGAGAGCTTGAGAGATTTTGACTTTGAATCAAGCAATACAAAGTGAATATAAGTCTCTAGTTCTTTTAAATGCTGAAGAGTAACTCCTTATATAGGCTATTGAAGGTTCATGACCGTTGGAGGTAGGTGGGCACAATAAATGCCAAAAATTCAACCGTTGAACTTAGCCGCGCAATTTGAATTTTCGTTGTAGGTGTCAACACAAATGGGTTTGGGTCGACACAAATCTTCTAGGGATTGGTTCTTTAAGTGGTTGGGTCAACTCAAATCTTCATTGGTGTCGACTCGGATTTTTGCATCCTTTTTCAACTCAACGGTGTCGACCCAAATACATTTGGTATTGACTCTTTTAGTTCTTCAGCTTTTTGGGAGGGCCTTTTTGTGTCTACTCAAATTACCTTTGGTGTCAACACTAAAAAGTGCAGGAACTCTTGGTGATTTTGTGTCGACTCAAAATTCTTCAGTAGGATCGATATATTTGTGTCGACTCATGTTGGATTTTATGTCGACTCATAAATTCTGTAGGTAGCCTTGGCACATTTGTGTCGACTTATCTTCAATTTGTGTCGACTCAAAATCTCATATAACCAAAGTGAAGAGTCACTTGGTGTCGAATCAAACTGAGTTTGTGTCGACTCAATTTAAGTGCAGAGAGTCTCGGTTCTTTTATGTCCACTCAATTTTTAATTTCTGTTGACTCAAAATTTAATACCTAAAACATCTTAGATAAACATGTTAAGATGTCAACTCATTACCTCAAAGGTGTTGGCACACTTGAAAACATCAAGTATTCTTTACCTTAAGGTGTTGACTCAAATATCAATTAGGGTCAACACAAAATATTTTTATTAAAAAACACTCAAGTGTCAATCCATTTGAGTGATGAATCATCTCATATGGTTAAAGGTGTCAACTCATTTATCATTTTGTGTCAACACTTCCTTTTCAGAAATATTAAATATTATCTTTTTAAATTAATTTAATTTTAAAAATAAATCATGAAAATCATCAAAATCTAATTAAAAAGCCCTTAGGCTAACAAATCTGGTAAAGAATGTTGCGGTTTGCCGAGACGATGGAATCAATGTTTTTCTTCATAGACTTGCTCAAGGACTGGCCAGCATCACAAACATGCTCAACATCTATTCTCAAAATGCGAGTGGTCTTTTCAAGTTTGGTTATACTCTCAGAAGGGGAGGATACTTTACACCCAGTGTCATAAAGTTCTGCATCAACCTTCTCACGAAGGGATTCCAGAAAGGAGGTCAACCTTTTGACAAGGGTGACAAGCTCAGTGAATTCCAGAGAGGGGGGACCAACAAAAGTAGCAGAGGCAGAAGCAACTGATGGGGATGGAATAGGGGGAACACGAGAGGAGGATGGACCAGGAGTATCAGTCCTAGAAGAAACACGAGCAGGGGTAGGGGAACCAAAATCAAAGGGAATAGGAGAATAGGCACGACCAGAAGAAGGGGAAAGAGGAGTCATACGGGATGATGGTTGAACTGGAGATGGGGAGGCAAGATTACCACGATGAGTGGTTCATATGCTATCAACCAAAGATATTTGTATATGTTTGAATGTGAACTTACCATAAAGATCATGCTTTGAAAAAGGAATCCCTTTTTCAATGGTCAAGTTGACACCAAAATGCTGAAAAACTTTGGTTTCGACACCAAGGTACAATTTCTTTCCTTCAAGAATGCACCACATAATGAAAATGTGCATGAAGGAAACATCACCGAACTTTTTGGATTGAGGCAAAAAGATGTGATTCACAAAATGATGTAAAATCCTCATTTCTGGTTTGAGAGAGTTAGCCTCAATGGGGCTTGGAAGGGTCCACTTCCTCAACAGCAAAACTTTGCTTTACAGCCTCATGAAATGAGAAACCTTCAATGGTTCTTTTCTTTGGTTTATAGAGGATAAAGAATCTACCCTCTGGGAGTCCAAGAATGTCATTCAAAGTCTCAGAGTTCAAGGAGATGTCTGCACCATTCGCCCAAGTGGTGATGGTGTTGTCAGAGGCATCGGTGATCTTGAAGTGTGCATAAAAGAGTTTAACGAGAATAGAGTAGTGAATGTCACGGATTTGGAGTAGATTCGTCCAACCAAGGTCGGTGAACCACTCGAAAAACTTCATTTTTATGGAATCAAAGAATTCGAAATCAACATAATGGCCAGGGATTACCTTTCAGTTAACGAAGGACTAAAAGTACAGATTCTTGTACTTGGAGAACTGGAACTTCAGGGACGGTTCGATTGGAGCGACGGTTGAAGGTCCAGCCTTGTCCTTCTTCGATTTCTACTTCTTCGTGGCCTTATGGCTTGACGACCCTTCGACTGGGTGTTTGCTTCCATTTTCCATTATTGTTACCGTCATTGATTGTGAGAGAAGGAGGGGAAGAGACGAAATGAGAGTGAGAGAGAGAGGGGGGAAAGGGGTCGACTCTAGGTTTCGTAGAGGTGCAGAGAGAAGAGGGAGACGAACAGTTTTATGGCTTGGGTAACTGAAGAGTTTGAGCGCGAAAGGAAAGAAAACGGTCTATATATAAACTCTATGAAATGTATCAACATTAATCTCATTTGAGTTGACACATTTCACGCGACATTGGGGGTGTCTAAAAATAGAAATTATGTTGACACGTTTTAACATGGTGTCGACACTTTCGGTTCATTGAGTTTACACTCCTTATAGGTAAGTCAACACAAATTTTATCGAGAGTAAGAGTTCGAATCGTGTCAACACTATATAGCTAGGGTCTACACATTTATCAAAATGTGTCGATATTATATAGCTTTAAGTCAACACTTTCACACATGTGTCCACACTTTTTAACATTGTGTTGACACCTTTCACACACAAATATAAAGCATGGAAAGTATTGAACAGGCATTGAACATGCATGGTTAGTATGGCATTTAAGTATCAATTTGGAGTACATAACATACCAAGTTCTCTTCTGATATAACATAATATTTCTTTATTTAAAGGTTTGGTGAATATATTAGCAAGTTGGTGGTCTGTGCCTACAAATTCAAGTTCTATATTGCCTTTTTGAATATGATCTCTAATGAGATGATGTCTAATCTCAATATATTTTGTTCTAGAGTGTTGTATAGGGTTCTTGGATATGTTAATAGCACTATTGTTATCACATTTAATGGGAATATAATCTAAATGTACACCATAATCTTCTAGTTGTTGTTTCATTCAAATAACCTGTGCACAACAGTTTCCAGCTGTAATAATTGTCAGTAATTAAATTTAATTGGCGGGTATCGAGAATCTTAACGTTGAAAGAAATAGTAAGCATTTAATAACAGGAGCTCAATGCAAGAAGATCTTGAGATTATGGGTCAGAGTGCAATTATAGTT
>JAUMHN010032552.1:542-29030 GCA_032360265.1 Heliamphora ciliata | reverse complement strand
GGTTGATAGGTTGACGAAGTCTGCACACTTTCTCCCCATCCGCGTGAAGGATTCAGTAGACCGACTGAGTCATTTGTATGTCAGAGAGATAGTCCACTTGCATGGAGTGTTCGTGTCTATCTTTTTTGACCAAGACCTGCGCTTCACATCGCGCTTTTGGCGGAGTCTTCAAGAGGCTTTGGGGATGAACTTGATGTTCAGTACTGCTTTTCACCCCCAGACGGATGGTCAGTCTGAGAGGACCATACAGATTCTGGAGGATATATTGAGGGCATGTGTCCTTGATTTTAGAGGTTCTTGGGAGGATCATTTATCGTTAGTAGAGTTTGCATACAACAACAGCTATCAGTCCAGTATTGGGATGGCACCGTATGAGGCTCCGTATGATAGACCGTGTAGGTCACCACTATATTGGACAGATGTGGGAGAGACCACAGTCTTAGGACCCAACTTGGTGCGGGAGACGACGGAGAAGATCGCAGTGATTCGCCAGCGTCTTCAGACAGCTCAGAGCCGTCAGAAGAGTTATACAAATCAGAGGAAAAGACTTTTAGAGTTTGCAGTGGGGGATCACGTGTTCGTGAAGGTCTCACCTCGTAGAGGTTTGATGAGGTTTGATCATAGCGGGAAGCTATCACCGCGCTTCATTGGGCCTTTTGAGATTCTTGACAGGGTTGGGGAGGTTGCTTACCATTTGGCTTTGTCACCTCAGTTAGCATCTGTGCATAACGTGTTCTACGTTTCTATGCTTCGAAGGTACGAGCTTGATCCTTCACATGTGTGAGATTGGGCCAAGCTGCAGGTTGACAAGGATGCCACGTATGAGGAGCGTCCGGTGAGGATTCTTGATACGAAGGAGCAAGTGTTGCAGGGCAGAACAATTGCTTATGTCAAGGTCCTATAACTTCATCACGGGGTTAAAGAAGCGACATGGGAGCTAGAGTCGGGGATGCGTGTTAGATATCCGGAGCTTTTTCCTTTGTGACCTTGTAGTGAATTTCGAGGGCAAAATTCCTTAAGGGGGGAGAGTTGTAAAATCCGGACCCATCTCTTTTTTAGAATTATATATGTTTGACGTGTTTTTGCATATATATTTCTACGATGTATGATTTATGCGTTTTGATGTATATTTGTGTTGAAATAAGCATGTGAGTCGATTCTCGGGATTGTAGGGAATTTCTGTGCGATTTTTTTTTTAAAAAAAAATTATTTTCGAAAAAGATATTTTTTTTCTTGGCCAATAAATATCTAGCCTTTAGATATTTGTGGAGATATTTTAGAAAACTTAGAGACTAAGTTTCTTTTTCTCAAACCAAAATCTCTACCTTCTCTCTAACTTCTCGGGAGCCCGGGGCTTGGTTTTTGAGAAACTAACTGCTGATCCTTAGTATTGGCATCGCAGTCTACGCATCCATTCAAACAGAATTCTATTCCGACGAATCTCAGTTTTGCACGTGGATCGAGACGTCGAGTTTTTATCTCGTCGAGGTAGGATCCTAGACTGTATAACTGTTAGAGGGTACTACGTGTAATCATACGTGTTTCTACCGTTTAAAAATGCATGAAAAGTTATTTATGTTTCAAAGGTTTGATTTTTTTATTCAAAATCACTTTTGGGTGGATTTCGGTTAGAGAAAAAGGGTTTTGAGGCTTTTCTTTCGGTGTATCTTGGTTGTTTTGGGTTTGTGTATGCCCATGGGTTGTAGAGGGAGTGTTTGGTTGGTTTAATTTGGAGTTGAGAAGTTATTCCAGTAGCTTGAGCTTATTTTTCACCATCGCCTGTAGTTTATTCTGAAATTTAGGAGTTTTGGGTTTTTGTGTCGACACCTTTTTTTGTTAGGGTCGACACATTTTCCTCCTGAGGATTTGAGCACGCTTCAGTAACTGTGACGTTGAACTCTCTGTTCTTTTGTGTCAACACATTTTCTGTTTGTGTTGACACCTTTTTGTTGTTGGTGTCGTCACAATTTCTGTTTGTGTCGACACATTTACCTTCTGTTGGAGTTGAGTATTCTGTTGTTGTTTGTGTCGACACATTTCTGCTGGTGTCGACACATTTTTGCTAGTGTCAACACTTTTGCTCTCTGCATATGTTGCCTAAACTCTCGGTTCTTTTGTGTCGACACCTCTACTGTTTGTGTCGACATCTCCGCTGTTTGTGTCGACACCTTTCCTGTTGGTGTTGACCCCTTTCTTCCTTTATGTGAGAAGAAGAGTTTTGAGATTGGGAGGAGTTCTATGAGCCCGTGGGGTCCTAGAATGGGATGTTTGCCCGTAGTTTTCAAAAGAAATGAGGTTTGAAAACAATGAGTTTTATGAAAGTTGTGAAAACGTGTTTTATTGGAGGTTTGGAGCTAACCCTTAGGGTTGAGTCTCAACTTTTAAAACATTTTGGGTAAAAATATATTTTTACATGTTTTGTTTGATCTCCATAGTTCATGGATTGGATCTCCTTATATACATGTGTTGTATATCTACTTGTGGGTTGGTTTTGAAATGTTTATCCATAGATGTACCATGAGAGTGGGTATTGTTGAGTTGGGCTTATATTGCTCCTTGGTGAGAGTCCAAAAACGTGCGCAGAGTGGGTTCACTACGGTCCCTCGGGTTAATCCCCGTAAACGTGGTATTGGTTAGGCTGCGTCCATCGGTTGTGGAAATCCGTAAAGAAGCTTATTGCCCCGTGAGTGGCGTTGTTGTCGTAACTCCGTATAGAACTTGTCATTACCTAGTGAGTCTTGAATGGCTAGGGTCTAGGGTAATTGACAGGAGTCTATAGTTGTTGCCTCTGTCCGTGTGGGTGTGGCTGTGTCAGTACATAGGATTTTATTTTATTTTATCTCATCTCCTCGGTTGAGTATCAAAGTGGAGCATACTATTTTACTGTTTCCCTTAACTATGACATGATATCTGTTAGGATGATATGCATAGTTTCAAAGATGAAAAGCTTGTGGTTTTGTGATGGAAAACCTTTTGGGTGCTGTGGTCGAGTTAGCTCCCACTATATGATTGCATGGCCTGCTTTACAGCTTTGATATAATCTGTTTCTATTGGACTTCGGCTCACGGTGTGAAATTTTGCTGTAAAAAATATTTTTAGGTGAATACGATGAGTTGACCTAGTTGTAGAGGTGATGGAAGACTTGCTGGAGTTTTTTTTATTTTTGTACATATACTTTTACATGTAATGCCTGTGATGGCTAGTTTTGTACGCCTTTTGGCGATATACTTATTCATGTATGAGAGTGCATGTTTATTGTTTATGAGAGCTGATACTTGGAAAATCTTTTATCCAAATGTTATATTTGATTTCTTACTGCAAGGCCTATTTTTCTTAAATGGGTGTTTTAGTGGACTTCCGCGTGACCCTGGTGTTTGGGGCGTGACAGAATTTCTCCCTTTCAGACATAAAATCACTCTATGCCAGGATCAACATCCTAAGATAATTATTGAAATAGAGAAGATGAAGGCGGTTCTTTATGCTTTAACAGTAGAAAGCCTCATGTATGATATGCTTTACACTAGACCTGACATTTGTTTTGCCGTTGGCATGGTTAGCAATTATTAGTTTAATCCGAGACAAGAGTATTAGACAGCGGTAAAATATATAATCAAGTACCTAAAAAGAATTAAAGATTATATATTGGTTTACCAAGCAGATGGTTTAGTACTTTTGGAGTATACAGACTCGAATTTTTAGTTAGATAAGGATTCTAAAAAATTTACATCAGGATATATTTTTACCTTGGAAGGTGGAATACATTGAGTGTAAGTATTACCTGATACAAGAGATTGTACAGAGAGGTAATGTAACCGTGGCTAAGATTTCATCGACAAATAGCCTTGCAGATCTTTTTACAATGAGCTTACTGGTTAAGACTTTTGACAGTCATGTAGAAGGCATGAGAGTTAGATGCATGACAGTGTGATTTTGAGTATAAGTATGAGATTGTTAGTGTTGTATACTAAAAATTATGATTCTTGATTTTAGTATTTTATTTTATTTTTTAATAAAATTATTTTTTTATTTTATGAGAATTTTAACGAGCAATGTATGTATTTCATTATTTATTTAATAATGTGCATATGCGTTTTTTTTTTTATATAGTATTTAATCTAGTGTATGGAATTCAACTTACACACAGAAGACTAGATTATCGATTCTTGTAAAATATAAGTATTTGATTTACAATTTACATGGAATTAGACACACTATCGATACGACTATACCACAATATTTTAATAGATCTGTCTTGATTATAGGGAACCGCAATTATTTTGACAATTGTTCCGACTCATTGTACTAGTATACTTTGTGTGCATTAATAAACATGACCAAATTAAAGTAATTAATTTTATCCTAATTTTATAAATTAATTTACACCACATAGTTATTATGAATGCTTATGCTCTTAACCTCAAAATAATTATTATTTACGTATATTTAATATTCATTATTTTGATTCATTAGAGAGTGCGATCTTATATGGGTCTATAAACTCGGTACGTTGGATAATGATATTAATTATATGATGATTATTAATTATTGACGAAATTCACGTTCCGAAAAATTGAGATTGATGATACCCCCTTAAAGAAACTTATAAGTCTTGACCGAGTCAAATCCTGCAGGTGGAATTTATAATTTAGCAGTCAAATAAGTTAAGCAAAAAAGTTTAAGAAATTTTCAAAGAGACCGATTAATATAATTATCAGTAATTTAATTTAATCAAATGGTATTTGTGATCTTAACGTGGAAAAAATAATTAAGCATTTAACAACAGAAGCTCGATTACTACAGTTTTGAGAATAAGGTTGGGAGTGCAATTATGATTCTTTAGTAGAATGAATTATAATTTATATTTTTATGTAATTGCTTCTGGATTGAGACATGATTTCGTAATTATATTAGAAATCCATGTCTAATTTACTCTACAGGTCTATGTTGTAACCTATTTATATGCTGTTATAAAACCTAACTGCTAGATATTCCATCGAACGTTTTAGGATTTTCACGCCCTGTAAATCGAAAGAACAGGCGACTGAACAGGTTTTGAAGAACACGATAGATAAAAATCTACACTTTATCCGTGTTTTGCAATCGGGAATACAACAGAAGACTTATGTGTCGGAGATTTGACTAGAAGTCAAAAATACGGCGAATCGTTGACTGAAAATTGTTGTAGCAACCAAAATCATCCAATTAAATTTCAAAAGATTTAATCCTAAAACTAGTTTTGGGAGTATTACCAGATTTTATTTTGATTGTTCGATATCAAAAATTTTAATTTGGAGTCAATTTCAGCGTTTGCCCATCTAGTTATTTTTTTGACTAAACCATAAATATAATCTTAGAATTTTGACAGTTTGTCCTAACACAACTAACTCATTAACTAACTTTATTGCTAATATTCCCTTTCAAACTCATGGTTAGTAAAACCATGAGTTTGGATAGCAGACGATTAAACCGAGTGAAGGACAATCCTTTGGTTATAATGTTGACAACCTGATCTTCAGATTATATAAATTTAATGAGTTAATCTTTGTTGACCCCTTTCTCCCAAACAAAATGATAGTCTATCTCAATGTGTTTAGTGCGTGCATGAAAGACAGAATTATAAACCAAAGAAAGAGCAGATACATGTAATAGGATTGGAACCACGAAACAAGGAAAAACCCGAAGTAGATCGTTGATTAAGGGGATTGCCAGCCCAATCGGTGTCAGAATAAGCTGAAAGATTAAGGGAGCTGGGGCGATACCAAATGCCATGAATTATTGTACCCTTTAGATAACGGAGATTTCGTTTGGCTGCGGTGAGATGTTAGTCAATAGGTGAATGCATAAATTGGAAAACTCGATTAACAAAGAAGGTGATATTAGGATGACTAAAGGTAATATATTGGAGAGCACCAACAAGACTTCGATAAAGGGTGGGATCCAAAAGAGGGGAGCCACCTTGCTTTTGTAACTTAAAGGAGGGAGATGATGGTGTAAGACATGGTTTGTAGTCTTGCAAATTAAATTTCACAAGGAGATCATGAATATATTTGGCTTGGTTAAAGAATAAACCATGGTTGGAACGTATAATTTCGAGGCCAAGAAAGTAAGTAAGAGGACCTAAGCCCTTAAGCTCAAAAATAATGCCCAAGTTACTAATTAGAGAGGAAGTAATGGCATAATTGGAGCTTATGATTACAATGTCATCAACATATAACAAAAGAATGGTAATGGATGAACCCGTGTAAAGAGTAAAAGGATATGGATCGGCTAAAGATGCAACAAAATCAAGAGAGATGAGATGTGACATAAAACGTTCAAACCAAGCACAAGGTGCTTGTTTAAGACCATAAAGTGACTTAGAAGACGATAAACATAGTGTGGATATTGGGAATCAACAAACTTAGGAGGTTGAGTCATATAAACTTCCTCTTTGAGGTGGCCATGTAAAAAAGCATTACTTACATTGAGTTGATGAATAGGCCAATGAAACTGAGTTGCAAGAGCAAGAATTGAACAAACTGTGGCAGGTTTGACTACGGGATTAAAGGTTTCATCATAATCCAAATTCAATTATTGATGAAATCCTTTAGCCATGAGTCGGGCTTTATGACGAGCAAGAATTCCATTGACATTATATTTTAAGCGGTAAACCCATTTGCAACCAACTACATTTTTATTGGGTGGAAGTGGTACTAAAGACCAAGTTCCTTGACGCTGAAGGACTGTGAATTCATCATCTATGGCTTTTCGCCATTCTTTTGATTTAGTTGCGCTGGTGTAACAGGTAGGTTCTATGGCTTTGTGTTGAAAGGTGGCAATCTGTTGTGAACTAAAACAATGCTTAGAGGTAGGAACTTTTGACTTGCTACGTGTTTGCATAGAATGGGTATTAAAAAAATTGCGTTGAGGAAGAGATGGAAGATGGACCCATAAGGAGGAAATTGGTTGAGAACTGCTAGCAGTAGTGGAAATTAGAGGGAGTGGTGTACTAAAAGAAGTTGTAGCTGCAAGAGAAGAAGCTGCACTTCGACAAGCTGTACGAGGAGAAGAAGCTACACTAGCAGGGATTTGTGCTACAAGGGGAAGGAAGCTTAAAGTGGGGCAGCAGTAGTGGTGCAACATTAAGTGGTACAGCAATAAGAGGTGCAACATTAAGTTGTGTAGCAGTGGGAGAATTGGCAGAGGATGATGTTGTAATAAGAGGAGAAGCTGCAGTGATTGGTGTAACAGTGGGAGAAGCAGCAGGGGTTGCATGGATAGAGAAAAAAAGGTTGAAAAGGGTTTGAAGTGAGCCACTGGGTTGTGGAGGATGATGAAGCAGAGGGTGTTAGAGACTTGAATGGAAAAGTTTGTTCATCGAATATAACATAGCGCGACACATGAAATTTGTGATTCTTAAGTACATACATGTGAATCCTTTGAAATTAGGAGCATAACCTAGAAAAACACATGGCAAAGTATGATCAGTGAACTTAGATGAAGTGTTGTGTTTAAGAAGTGGATGGCAAGTGCAAACAAAGACTTAAGGAATGAAAGAACTGAAATTTTGTGATAAAGAAGTTGAAAAGGAGATGAGAACTGAATTAAAGCTAATAGCATGCGATTAATCAAACAGACTGAAGTGAGAAAGGCATGTGTCCAATAAGAGTAGGGTACAAAAGCTTTGGACATAAGAGCTAATGTCATTCAATAATGAGTTTAGGTTTACGTTTAACAATCCCATTTTGTTGAGGTGTGTATGGATAAGAAAACTGATGGTGGATGCCGTGATTAGAACAAAATTATTCAAATGCATTACTTGTGTATTCTCCTCCACGTCAGTGTGAAGAACTTTAATGTGAGACGAGAACTATTTTTCAACAAATGTTTTAAAAGTAATGAAAACAAATAGCATAGAAGTATTGTTGTCAATAGAAAAAATCTAAGTGTAACGAACACAATCATCTACAAAGGAAACGTAATACTTGAAACCATCTACAAATGTAGTTGGAGCAGGACCTCAAACATCACTGTGAATTATTGCAATAGGATGCTTATTGTGTGAAGAAGAAAGCTGAAAAGTAACCAAGTCATCTTTTCTTTGAGACAAGGCTCACAAACATTTTTGGAAGTAGAGTTTGAAGGTTGTTTACCAAAATCAAGAAGAGATTGAGTGAGTACTGCATTATGGGGGTGGCCAAGTCTGTCATGTCAAAGTTGGTGAGCGACTTGCACCGAGGAATGCTGATGGTTGAGAACGCAGGGCTGAGAAGGATGCAAGAATAGGGTAAAGGTCATTATTACTCTGGGCTCGATAGAGGACTTTCTTGGATTGAAGATCCAGGATATAGAAGCCATTGGCATCAAAATAGAAACAACAATTATTATCAGTGCATAGTAGATGAATTGATAATAAGTTAGATATAATGTTAGGAACTCTCAGAACATTGTTTAGAATGAATGTGTGATTTGGAGTATGCAAACAAAAATGTTCAGAATGAGTGATAGAGAGATTGGATCTGTTACTGATGGTGATTGAATTTGTGCCAGTATAGTCACTATGAAGATTGAACTTTGAGAGATTAGAGGTTAGATGATTTGTTGCTCTGGAGTTATTGAGCTAGAGATTAGGTGTTAGAGCAAATGAGTTTGTGGTCGTAGCAGTCATCGCAGAAAGTTTGGATGGTGGATGTTTGCCTTGATAGGCAAAATCCATGCTATGATAGCAATCCAAGGCAATATGACCTTGTTTACCACAAATTTGACACACAGGTCGTGAGTAAAATGAAGATTGAGTACCATTTTTTGGAGATCCATTGTTGAAATGCTTGGAGGTTGTGTTAGGGTTGAAATTTTCGTCAAATCTGAAGCTTCTCCCTCAATAACTAGAGGATCTTTCTCTGTTTTGACTTCGATGAGTGTTTGACGAGGTAGATCTAAAATTTTTGGTGGAGATCGAGATCGTAATCATGGCCATCGTCTGAACCAGATATGAAGAATCTTTGAGTGCTTGTGTGTCTTTGATAGACAATTCCTCAACATGCAACATAACGTGTACCTCTTCAAAGGACAATGGTTCTTTACGAGTGTAGATGGCTGACTTGAATGCATAAAAATCATTGAAAAGACCTTCGAAAACTATGTGGAGTAGTTCTTCATACTCTATAACTATTGAAATAGCAGAGAGTTTGTCTCTCAGCTCCTTTGATTCATTGGAAATAAGCATCAATTGAATTACTACCCTTTTTCACATTGTGAAGTTTGATCTTTAAATCTAAGACATTAGATCGTGATATTGAGGTGAAGTGGCCCTCAAGAACAGTCTAAGCACCTCAAGATGAGGTTTGACCAACTACAAGAGCTAGGGCAGAAGGCGATAGTGTCGAATTGATCAGGGCAAGTAGGGCTTGATCTGTAACACTCCAGGCAAGAAATTGGGGATTTTCTTCTGAAGTGATATGGTTTCGCTCATCTCGTAAGAAAGGTTTTGGACTTAGAACTGATCCATCCAACAGCCTGAGCAAAGAGTAAGTTTTCAAGACTGACAAGATTTGGTATTTCCATAGAACATGGTCTGTAGAATTAAGTTTCACGGAGATGAGATTTGATATGTTCGGTAACAAAAAGATTACATTGAGATTGAATGAAAAAGATGAATGAGAAAAGTTTGGATCATTCGCCATTGCTAAATGGACTTTAGCTCTGATACCATGAACGATGAGAAGAATAACCAGAGAAACCGAAGAGAATGGAAGTAGAGCTCAGGTTTTAGTTTCAGAAAAATACCTTCTCATTAAGCAGTTACACTGGTACACTTTTTACTTTATACACTTATCCAATCTTCATCTTTACAAACACCGCCATACTTAACTTCTCAAATCTGTCACACCCCACTCCCGCAAGGTACTCAACCTCTGCGGTGAAGCGTGATTCCCACAACATCTTTGTGGACTTAAAGAAAACTAAACAAGACTTAGAGTAGTCAAGAATAAAAATATTCACGCAAAGATTGATTTTTAAAAACATACTTCCATTCATAGATACTTAAAAACATATGTTTAGGGGATACTCCATCCCGTACATCAAGAACTACTAAAATTTCACTTCATTACATCATGTCTTACAAGATATATTACAAAAATATCAAAAAATGTCATCTAGCTTCGAACTCAAGCCAAAAAGATATTCGATAGTGGTGGACCAACTCCTAGGAGTTCCTATTATCTGCAACCACAAAAGTTACAAGAGAATGCACTTAGTATTAAATTGAACAATGAGAAAATAACCACTTGGTTTAGGAAAACATCATTTAGAAATAGTTCATCATACTTTGAACAAGAAAGCGATAACGCCGTATTTAGAAGTTATAAAATTCCGTCATCTTATAAACATAGGGTTTAACAACTATAACTTCATTAACTTTCAACTAGACCCAACAGTGTCTAAGTAGTTGTCTGTCTCACGACCGGGAGTTCCAATGGTACCGTAATCTCAATTCTCAAAACACGGATTAGCACGTGTCGAAAAGAGGACTACTCCTTATTAACCACAAGTGGTATGTGCAAAACTCAAGACTTAACTCGTAATGCCTTTGATGACTAATAACTCCTTTACTGAGCAAACCTTCCCTTAAGGGATATAAAAACTCATACCGGGTAACCTTTCCTAACGAGATATAAAAATCCATACTGGGTATCCTCCCCTAACGGGATATAACAAGCCGGACACCCGTAAAACTTGGCACTTTGAACAAACAAATAAATTATCATTCCTTATTCACCACACATACTTCCTCAAAAAGTATAGATAGCATAACCGAAATAGTATTGCATTTGAAAATGAATAACCACATGCTATCATTCAAAACTCATGTTTTCACAACATAAACATGAAAGCATTTTAAAAAGGATATAACACATGTTCAATTGATCAGGATAATATCTAAGTACTCTCACCTTGGTAAATGGTATGTAAACACCACCTTTAAAAGCATCCAAGATTCAAATCTCCAATGATAATATCCCGATGCCTAACAAGTAATCAACACATTATGTAAACGTTGGGCACTATCTTCTATAATCAAACGTTAAAGGAATGGTTCAGGTTTTCGGTTCGGTTTTATGGTTGATAGCTCAAACCTCAGTCTTTAAAGAAAAAATTATTATTTATGATATTTTATTAGCTCTTGTAGTCAAACAAATACTTTCCAAGACTTGGACTCACTCATGGCAACCAAATTACTTTCTAAGCATTGCTCATCTTCTTAAACAAAAAATTCAGAATATGTTGGTATCACCGTAAAATAATTTTTAAGATACTTAAGTCATTTGTTTGCTACAACGTTTTACAGGGTGAGAGATGTAAATGTTAGGAATATTTTTCATGAAGAAACCTAAGCTCATATGTGCTTCTAAATAGGGACAAAAATTCGTTGAATAGAAAAGGTCAAAAAACAACACGGTTTGGTAAAATTGAGTTTTACGAAAAATCATCTGGTCAAATCACTTCAAATAAATTTTAAATGAAAGTGAACTCAAAAAATAGCTCTCAAATGAAGATTGACCTAGGGGATTTTTTTTGGAATTTTTTAAAAATTGTCAAAGTGGACTATTTTTCTGCTCGTTTGGCGTTAAAGCGTAAAAATTATGTTTCGGGCACTTAGACATCATTTGGGGCTCTACCAAAAATCACACATGTTAATAATAACCTCATAAAGCTCCAATAAAAATAGGTTTTGAAGAAGACACTTTTAGGTTCGACGAAAAATTCAGGTAAGAGAATAAAATGGCCTTTTTCTTGATTTTCCTTCGGTAAACTTGTTCCAATCCTTATTTAAATTGTATTTCGAATCGATTTTTTTTTTAACATAAAAAACCAGTATACTCCAAGGGTTTAAATATCCTCACAACATACTTGTTAACTCATGGGAAAGAAAACAAAACGCAAGACGTTATTCCAACCACCTCTACTAGGCTATCTCCTATTCGATTCTTTTTGAACCTTCTTGTTTTTAACATTGTTCTTAGGACTTTAAATCTTATTAAATGTTGTAGATAGGATTTAGAAGAGAATGTTAAGGATAGTGTAAGGAGCGCTAACCTCAAAGGTCTTGATCAAGGAAGAATGAATTTAGCTTTTGTTCAAGACTTGCTCCTTCTTTTTCCATTTTCTTTCTTCTTCTTTCATCTTCTTTCTTCAAGACTCAATCTCTCTCTCTCTAGGACCCTCTTGACCGAAAATTAACATGAAAAAAATGGTGGACAATATCCTTATATTTATAGGCTCAAGTAAGGTCTTATTGTGTAATTTTCATGGACTTGTTTGGTAATTAATTAGAATAGGCTAGCGACTAATTCATAATTATTGTATTGTAGGTTGATATGTTGTCAAGAGATGAAATGATGAGGAGTTGAAAAGATTTTAGCTAATTAAAATTATTTCAACTAAAAAGAAGCAGAAAAGTGTCCAAACTATTCGGGAAGATAATTTGACATAAAAAGTGATCAATGTATGTGACTTACTTAATTTTTTAGAATTAAGATTTTATTTTAAAATTAATTTCGTAGAATGTAAATATATTAAAACTATCCAAAACTTCTCCATTTATACTGAAAAAGTCCCAAAGGTTATTATAAATTAATTCACACCCCAAAGTTAATATGAGTGCTTATACTCTTAATCCCAAAATAATTATTATTTGCGTATATTTAATATTTGTTGTTTTGATTCATTAAATGGTGCGATCTTTTATGGGTCAATTATCCTATTGAGTTGGATAGCAATATTAATTATATGATAAATATTAATTATTGACGAAATTTACGTCTCGATTGTTCGGGATTAACAATACATTCTTAACGAAATTTACAAGTTTTGACTAGGCCAAACCCTACAGGTAGATTTAATATCCGATAGTCAAATAAGTTAAGTAGAAGGACTTAAGAATTTTAAAGATGCTGATAAAATTAAATTGTCAGTAATTAAATTTAATTGGTAAGTATCAAGAATCTTAACGTGGGGAGATGAGTTAAGCATTTAATAACGGAAACTCAATGCAAATTGGTCATGAGAATAGGCTAAGAGTGCAGTTACAGTTCTTCAGTGGTATAAACTGTAATTTAGTATTTTATGAAAATTGTAGAAACTGCTGCAAAATTTTCATAATTACAAAAATCAATGAGAGGTTTGCATATTTGCAGAAACCGCTGGATAGGTATCTAGGTCACACTAGACGTTTATGTCATAATTACTCTACAGGTCCTTGTTGTAATACTATAAATATGTGGGTAGGCTGAACCAAATTCATAAGTTGTCTTTGAAGACTAAAATTGTCCAGGTTTTGCTAGTATCAATTCTCGAACGATCGTAACCCACACTACATTCAGGAATCGCATCGGGAATACAGTAGAAGGTCTATTCGGAGCTTCAGCTCAGAGAATCAAAGTTCGTAGTTAAAGAAATGACCGAAAGGTATTCTTCTAAACTAACTATGGTGGCACAAATTTTTATTTTGATCGTTCGACATCAAAAAATTTTTATCTAGAGTTTGTTTCGGCGATTGTCCGTCCAATTTTTATTTTTCAAAAAATCATATACAAATCAATGATCTTGGCAGTTTACCTCCAACACCGATTTGGTTCGATTTTGTGCTAAACCAAGAAACAAACAGTTCTGAACGGTTCTAAGAGTTTAAGAGCCAGAACCAAACCGTATATACCATGGAGTCGAACCGAACCGAACCAATAAATAACAATTCAGTTCGGATTTGAAACTGCGGTTCTAAGGATAAGTTTTTATTGTCTATGTTATGTTTAAAAAAAATTATACATTTGTTTGTTTTATTTTTTCTATTAAATCTTTATTTTCTTTATTTATATTATTTTATTTTATATTTTTTTATCACTTATTTCATATTTTTACAAAGAGATATTTTTATTTTTTTAAATTATGAATTATATTTTATTATTTTTTTTATCTATTACCATTAGTTTATGAATTATATAATATTACGATTTTATGAGAAAAAGTAAAATATAATAAAATAATAACAAAGAGGAACTAAAAAAAGTAAAATAAAAATAAATAGTATTTTAAATTGTTTTTATTTATGGATAATACATAATATAAATATTATTAATAAGTAACGGATCAGTTTGGTTCCATACGATTTTTTGAAGATTAATCCGGGAATCAAACTATAAGGAACGGTTCCTAATTATTTGGAACCGAAACCAAACCGTTCACCTAAAAAACTGAACCAAACCATACGGTTTGGATCGGTTTAAACCGGTTTAACGATTTCAATGATTTTTTAAACACTCCTACCAGTTATGTTTTAATGTGCTTTACTAGACCCACCTGTGTATGCAGAGGTCTAAGAAATTTAATTCGAGAATGATTTTAAATTTTAATAATTTTTAAAAATATAAAATTTTAAATTATTTTAAAACTAAAATATTAATTTTATTATGATTTGAATAAATTTACATGAATTAAATACATTGTGGATGCTTAGGGGCATTTTTGGACACATGTTGGGTGAGTGGCCTTAAAGGGTGTGCTAAGCTTACGGGAAAAGCTTCCTCACCCCTAGCCGAATTCTTCTCTCTCTCTCTCTCTCTCTCTCTCTCTCTCAAACCTCCTTGGATTGATTTTTAAAGAACTTTCTCGCTAAGTTTTAAAGACTCTAGGATTGAAATTGATCAACGACTAAGAAAGAGATTTTATTCTACGTGTTAAGAGTTGTTAGAGTTGTATATTAAAAATCGTATTTTTAGTATTTCATTTTATTTTAATAAAATTAATTTTTCATTTAATAAAAATCTTAATGAGTAATGTATGCAATATCATTTCTTTAAATATTATGCATAGATGTCCTTTATTCTGTATAGTATTTAATCTTGTGTGCAGAGTACAACTTGCACACAGAAGATCAAATTTTAAATTTTTGCAGAATATAAATTTTATATTTTCAGTTTAGATAGAAATGGACATACCATTGGTACGACTGTAGTACAAAATTTTAGTAGGTCTGTCTTGGTTACAGGGAACATATAATAGTATCGTCTATTGTTCTGACTCTTTGTATTAGTACACTGTGTGTGTATTAAGTAGGACATATTGGGGTAATTAATTTTATACTAACTATATAAATTAATTCACATCTCAAGGTTATTATGAAGAGTGCTTTTGCTCTTAATTCTAAAATAATTATTAATTTGTGTATATTTAATATTCGTTATTTGACTCATTAGAGGGTGCATTCTTATATGAGTCTATATTCTCGGTGACATGGATAACGGTATTATTTATATGGTGAAAATTAATTATTGAAGGAATCCATGCCTCGAAAGATCAGGATTGACGAAACCTCCTTAAAAAAGCATATAAGTTTTGACCGGGGCAAACCCTGCAGGTGGATTTGATTATCTGGCGGTCAAATAAGTTGGCTTAAAAAATTTAAAGATGCCAATTAAATTAAATTGTCAGTAATTAAATTTAATCAGCGGGTATCGAGAATATTAACGTATGGAGATGAGTTAAGTATTTACTAAAAGGAGCTCAATGCAAGAAGGTCTTGAGATTATGACTTAGAGTGCAATTATAATTCTTTAGTGGTATGAATTGTAATTTAGTATTTTATTAAAATTACAAAAGTCGCTGCAAGGTTTTCATAATCACAAATGCCGTTGTGAGGTTTGTTTGATTGCGAAAATTGCTGGATGGGTATCTATATCGCACTAGAAGTTTGATTCATAATTACTCCACAGGTTCCTATTGTAACCCTATAAATATGCGGGTAGGCTGAACCAAATTCATAACTTGCCTTTAAGACTAAAACAGTTCAGATTCTGCCGGTACGAGTTCTCAAAAGATTGTATAAAAATAGTTTTAAGTCTTGACTCGATTTTTAATTATTTTTATCCCGTATTTTGTCCTGAATTTTTAGGACTTAACTCAACCTATTAATTCGTGGTTATCCTTCTGATGAGAATAGTTTTAAGCCTTGACTCGGCTTTTAATTATTTTTATCTCATGTTTCGTCCCGAGTTTTTAGATTTTGACTCAACCTATTAATCCGTGGTTATCCTTCTGAGGAAGATAGTTTTAAGCCTTGACTCAACTTTAAATTATTTTTATTTCATGTTTCGTCTCGAGTTTTTAGGTCTTGACTCGACCTATTAATTCGTGGTTATCCTTCTGAGGAAAATAGTTTTAAGCCTTGACTCGGCTTTTAATTATTTTTATCTCATATTTCGTTCCGAGTTTTTAGATCCTGACTTGACCTATTAATTCGTGATTATCCTTCCGATGAAGATAGTTTTAAGCCTTGTCTCGACTTTTAATTATTTTTATCCCGTGCCTCGTCCTAAGTTTTTAGGTCTTGACTCGACCTATTAATTCGTGGTTATCCTTCCGATGAGAATAGTTTTAAGCCTTGACTCGATTTTCAATTATCACATGTTTCGTTCCGAGTTCTTAGGTCTTAACTCAACCTACTAATTCGTGACTCTGATGAAGATAATTTTAAAGTCTTGACTCGACTTTTCAGTTATCTCATTGACCTGTTAGTTTGTGTGCTTTCCCGAGTTAAGATAATTTCTAGAATTTTGAGACAATCTTTTTAATTATATTTATCCCCAGTTAAGTTCTTAGATCTTGACTCGATCTTTGACTTGTTTGATTGTTTATGCTCCCTTTAGATCTTGACTCGATATTTAGGAATTGTTTGATCATACCAGTGTTTGCATCATATTAGTATCTGCATCATGTTAGCATCTTGCATCCTTGCATTTGTCCCAGGAACTACGTTTTGGTCTGATCCCTAGCAAAGGGGTATGTAGGCATCCCAATAGAAATTCGAGTACGAACAACATCATATGTATGCTTGTGTGTTTGTGACTTAAAATTGATGGCTTGGTCAAATGGATATTGTCTTTGGATCTTTGATATAACTTGTATCACGCGTTGCTATACAAGTTATATCAAAGATGGGCAACTATAGACATCCCAATTTGACCTCGCCAATCTTAGGTTGATCCGGGTGAATCCAATGATAAAAACAAGTGAAATAGTACTTTTAAATAATTCTCAAAAGTGATCTATGCTCGGTGATTTGAACCAAATGATCAAAACCTTCAAACCAGTAAAATCACCTTGAACCGCTAACTTTGATTATGGCCACCTACACAAGAACCTCTTGAAAACCCTAGCCAAAGTGGCGACCGCCACATTTGAACCATGGGGTTGCCAACTTCAATGTGGCAACCACCATATGAACTTCTTGGAAACTTAATTTTTGTGACAACCGCTCACTCTAATAATGGGGACAGCCAATTCCAAATGACCTAACGTGTCTCAAAATGTGTCAGCATCTTATTGGTTAAAGAATTCTATAAATATCGTACCCCTGGTACATTTTTTAGACAGAATTCAGAGTGAGAGGTACTCTGCCAAAGTATCAAGAGAAAACGAGACCTGACGCTGACACTCAGCTGAAGTATCGAGAGATTGACCATCAATACCGAAACCCTGACTCACTTACACTTGGATTGGATCACTGCTTGAGAATTGAACTACTGATTACCATTTTCTAACTCGAGGATTCATTTGCGATCCAAGTATTCTGTTTGGATCCCCAGTCTTTCTATCTCCATTTTCTCTCTTATGGAGTGACTGGGTTAGTTTTAACATTTTATTCCGCATGCTTTCGTAATACCACTTGCATAATTCAATTATCTTGCTTTATTCAATTAAATCATGAATTTTGATGTGTTTATGCTAAACATGTTTAGATTATGTTAAACTAGTTAAATTCATGTTTATTTTACCCATATTTCACATTTGCACTTAACATTTTAATTTATTAAAGTAGTGCTAACATATTTGGCAATTATTACTTACGGTGTTGTAATTGTCATAATCGATGCACTTATATTCATATAGTTGTAGTTGTCAATATTACATCCATATTTTTTAATTAAATAGTTGCTATGTCATTACATAATAGTTGTTGTTTTAATACATTATCTGTTGTTTAAATCCTTTTTAATTGCGTTCCTTTTATTTTTTTTTCTTTTATTTTGTTTGACATCGAAATTCACAAAATCTATTAATGTTAGCTTAGTTTCTCCTTTTATAGCATTTATTTTACATTTTTTTTAAATTTTTGTCTGGTTTTTATATAAAACTTATAAAATCTCTAATAATAGTTAGGTTTCTTTCTTCTTCTTTTGTTATAATATTAATCTTTTGATTTTATTTTAGTAGTATATTCTTTTAGCTTTCTTAACAAACCTTTTGATTTTGGTTTAATCCACTTTTTGTAAATTTTCTTTCGTTTTCACTTCTTTTGATTAAGTCTTTGAGCTTTTCTTTTGTTATATTAGTACATAAAATTTCAGTTATTAGTCTTTCATTGTTTTCTTTGAACCTTTTAATATAGATTCTCATATCCCTTTTTTTATTTTATCTTTTTTTTCTAGTTGCAACTAATCATGTTAATGTAATTTTATATTATTTTGTATAATAATAGTAAAGTATGCTTTATTTACTTCATTTAAAATCATGTTTAGAATAGTTTAGGTTATTTTAGTTATTTGATAAAATTGTTAGCAAATTCATATTTATTTTTAGCATAATTTAAATTTAATGAATTTTAGTATATTTTTATTCTTTTATTTGAATCATGCTAATTTTGGTGATATTGAATGCGAGTTTGCTCTATATATCCTTTAGTTAGAAATTGCATGCTGACTTAGGATTTTCTTTCCGTATTTGCTTCGTTTTTGTGTTCTATATGCGTATGTTATGTATTTTTCTTATTTGATTTTGGATATTCTCACTTTGCCCCAATCTTCTGTATTTGCATGCATTTGAGAAATTTAATTAATAACCAATATTGATTAGTAGAGGCTAACCTTATGATTGGGCAAATGGGATGCCTAACACTTTTCCCGATTCGTACCTTAACCCCAAAACTCTTGCTTTCTCTAGTTAACGTTTTAAAGATCATTAGTCTATTTTTGTTTTTTTATTTTTTCTCAAAAATCAAAAGGCGACTCCATTTTCAACAAAAATAAATTTTTAAAATTTATTTTTTAAAGTGTTAAAATATTTTCTAAATAGTTCTTGAGATTTCTTATTTTTTAACTCAAAAACCCCAAATTCCGGCACCACAAATTCAGGGCAGGTTTAAAGCAAAAGAGGGCAGGATGGTAGCCTTCCAAAAAGCAGCACAAAGGATAAGTCGGAGCTTTGAGTACTTCTCAATCGCGCAGGTGCCAAGAGAACAAAACCACTGAGTAGATACTTTGGCCAAAGCCGCCTCGACCGTAGAAGATGAACTGGACCATGGTGCTCCTATGCAATACCTGGCCGAGTCAAGCTTAGAGTGGGTGGAACATGAGGTGCCAGAGGTAGGAGGATATCGAGTACATGTAACCTAGATGGAACCAATCTCGGTATATCTCATAGATGGTGTCTGCCCGACTGACCAGAACAAAGCAAGGAAGCTGCGCCGTGCAGCTAGCCGGTTCACTATTTTGGATGGATAGCTCTACAAGAGAGACCCGTCGCTACCATACCTCAGGTGTCTCACTAAAGAGGAAGAGGACTATGTATTTAGAGAAATCCAAGAACGAGTATGTGGAAATCATGGGAGAGGATGAGCCCTAGCATGCAAAGGCTTGCAAGTAGGGTATTACTGGCCAACCATAACAAGGGACGCCTTCGCCCTTGTAAAGAAGTGTGACAAATGTTAGAGGTTCGCAAATGTGCTAAGACAACCCCCCCAACAAAAATGGCAATAATTACCTCCCTATGGTCGTTTGCCTAGTAGGGAATTGATCTGGTTGGTCTGTTCCCACTCGGGAAGGGGCAAACCAAATTTGTCATAGTAGCCATCGACTATTTCACCAAGTGGGTGGAAGCCGAGCCGTTAGCCAAAACAATAGAGGCTAACACCGTGAGTTTTATATGGAAAGCCGTCGTCTATAGGTTTGGAGTACCGCGGGTCATCATAAATGATAACGAAAAGCAATTTGATAAAAAAAAAAGTATAGGGAATTCTGTGAGCAGTTGGGTATCAAAGTACATTACACCACCCTAGCCCATCCCCAAGCTAATGGTCAGGTTGAAGTGAAGAATCAAACGCTTGTTAAGATGATCAAGACAAGACTCGAGCAAGCAAAGGGTCTGTAGGCAAAAGAATTTTTGAGTATTCTATGGGCATACCGAATGACTACACGAACAGCCACAAGGGAAACGCCATTCATGATGGCCTTCGGGACTAAGGCGGTCATACCAGTCGAGATTGGTCTACCAAACGCCCAAGTGACTCAATTTGAAAAGAGACACAATGAAAAGGGCCTATGAGCTAGCCTAAACATTATTGATAAGGTACCTGAGCAAGCGATTATCCGAGTGGCCGCTTACCAGCAAAAGATGAAAAGACACTACGATAAGAGGGTTAAAGGACGAGAGTACAGCGTTGGAGATCTTGTTTTGACGAAAGTGACCTTGGCAACCAAGGATATTCAACAGGGAAAGTTAGTGCCAAGTTGGGAGGGACCCCATCAAGTGCAGCAATAGGTCCGAGCAGGAGTATACCGTCTCAAATATTTGGCAGGCAAAACCCTGTCACACCCGCTGAACGCAGAGCATTTCAAAAAATACTACTAGTAATATAACCATTTTTCATCATTAATAAAGACTCAATTTTTGCAACATTTCACGCACTAGTCTATAGAAACCACAGCCAGCAGGATGATTCGGGCTGGCAAGAGCTCGACCAAGGCCTTAGTAAGTTTCCAAGCTGCCGAACGGCTTGGTCAACCTCAAGATGGTCTAGGCTGGAAAGAGCCCTACCAAGACCTTAGCAAGTTTCTGAGCTGCAAGACGGCTCGGTCAACCTCAGAATGGTCCAGGCTGGCAAGAGCCAGACTAGGGCCTTTGTAAGTTTGCAAGCTGTTGGATGGCTCGATCGGCCTCAGGACGGTCCGGGCTGGCAAGAGCCTAACCATGGCCTTTGCAAGTTTTTGAGCTATTAGACAGCTCGGTCAGCCTCAGGATGGTCTGGGCTGGCAAGAGCCCGACCAAGGCCTTAACAAATTTCTGAGCTACTGGACAGCTCGGTTGGCCTCAGGTTGGTCCGAGCTGACAAGAGCCTGACCAAAGCCTTACTAAGTTTCTAAACTGCATGACTTATTTCTCACGCTCCTGCTTAACTCTCTAATCACTCAGTCAGCCACGCCCATGTTAGGATTGGTATACTAAAAATCATGTTTTTAGTATTTAATTTTATTTTTTAATAAAATTAATTTTCTATTTTATGAGAATTTTTATGAGTAATATATGTGTATCATTCTTTATTGTTATGCATGGATATCCGATATTTTATATAGTATTTAATCTGGCGTGTAGAGTACGGCTTGCACACAGAAGATCAAATTTTAGGTTCTTACAGAATATAAATTTTATGTTCACAGTTTAGATAGAAATTGATATACTATTGGTACACTGTAACACAGAGTTTTAGTAGACTTATCATGATTACGGGGAACAGATAATAGCGTCATCTATTGTTCTGACTCTCTGTGCTAGTACAATTTTTGTGTATTGAAGGGGACATTTGAGGTAATTAATTTTATACTGAATATATAAATGAATTCACACCACAAGGTTATTATGAATAGTGTTTACCCTCTTAATCATAAAATAATTATTGATTTGCGTATATTTAATATTCGTTATTTTGATTCATTAGAGGGTGCGATCTTATATGGGTCTATATTCCCGGTGAGTTAGATAGTGGTATTATTTATATGCCGAATATTAATTATTGACGGAATTCACGTCCCAAAAGATCGGGATTGACGATACCTCCTTAAGGAAGCTTATAAATTTTGACCGGACCAAACCCTGTAGGTGGATTTAATTATTCGGCAGTTAAATAAGTAAGGACCAGTAGAATAATTATGACATAAACTTTTAATGTAACCCAGATACCCATCCAGCAATTTCTGTAATTATGAAAAAATCTTACAGCGATTTCTGTAATTTTCATAAAATACTAAATTATAGTTCACACCACTAAAGAACTGTAATTGCACTCTTAACCATAATCTCAAGACCAATATGTATTGAGCTTATGTTATTAAATGCTTAACTTATCTTCTTACATTAAGATTCTCGATACCCGCTAATTAAATTTAATTACTGACAATTTAATTTAATCTGTATCTTTAAAAAATTTTAAGCCCTTTCACTTAACTTATTTGACTGCCGGATAATAAAATCTACTTGCAGAATTTGGTTCGGTCAAAACTTATAAGTTTTCTTAAGGAGGTATCGTCAATTCTGAACAATCGGGATGCGAATTCTGTCAATAATTAATATTCAGCATATAATTAATACCACTATCCAACTCACCAAGACTATAGACCCATAAAAGATCGCACCCTCTAATGAATCAAAAGAACGAATATTAAATATATGCAAATAATAATTATTTTGAGATTAAGTGCATAAGCCCTCATAATAGCCTTGTGGTGTAAATTAATTTATATAGTCGGTATAAAATTAATTACTCCAATGTGGTCCTATTCAATACATACAAAGTGTACTAGTACAACGAGTCAGAATAATAGACGACGCTATTATCTATTTTTCGTAATCAAGACAGACCTACTAAAACGCCGTACTATAGTCATACTGATGGTTCGTCTATTTCTATCTAAACTGTAAACCAAACTTATATTCTGCAAGAACCTATAATCTAATCTTCTGTGTACAAGCCGTACTCTACACACCAGATTAAATACAATACAGAATAAAATCAATCTAGAAAGGAAAACTAAGTTCCTTCTAACGAAAAGTACATAAAGATAATCTCTCAATATTAAAATTCGATCTCTACTAAAACTAAGAATGACATCTCTCACTGCAACTGCTGTCACCTTTGTATTATTGTCCATATGCAGGTAAATCTTTCCATCACTAAGTTGTTGAATTTTCTAAAACACTTGCAATAAATTGCAGACATGATTAATGGCTCCCGTATCTACACACTAGGTACCGGTAGATAACACTGTTACATATGTTTCTACAATTAGTGAACAGAACTTACCCTGATTGTTTAGCTTATTGAGATAAACTAGACATTATTTTTTCTAGTGTCGTGTCTAGTTGCAGTGAAAATATCTGTCTTTTGACTTTTTCACACTAGTGCGTTGTCCACTAACTACCCTAAACTGTGTCATCTTGTTTCTAAATTTTTTTCTTCTTCATGCCTTTCGGCCTAGAAGAAGAATCCTTTTCAGAAATAAACACATTTTTTGGCATTAAAGTCATACCCTTGATAGTTAAAAGTATATCCAAATTACATTTTCAGTCAACAAAATTTGATCCTCTTAGTTTGTTTTCTTTAAGTATTGACACGAGTTGATTAAAAGTCATTTTAATCCTGAGAATTACATAATTAAAAAATAACCGTTAATTATGATAAGTAAAATTTTAAATTTATTTTAAAATTGGTTTCCTCTACCATTTAAAAAAAATTCGCCAGCAGCCTGGTACCCTGTGAATAGCATGCCTCGATGGGAAGACGTCTGCTACCTATCGTTTGTCCAGACATGCCAATTCCTATTAATTTTATTATCTACACAACAGACCATACCAAGTAAAATTAAATAGCTGACATAGTTTTGATCTAGTAAATAATAACAGTGACTCAAATAGAGATGATACTATTATTTATAGATAAGTGTTAACTATCACCTAATTTCGAATCAATCGATTCGCAATAAACCCTTCAGATGGAGAAGTGATCTAAACTAACAAGTAATTAGAATTATCTCTAGAGGAGGTTCGTACTGGCGATACCGCAATTAGTCTTGTCCGATGGGAAGAAAAGTCTTACTGTCAACATGCTGAATTAATTACATTACCTACAAACTAGTGATGGAAACTATGGGATTTATATATGAATAAACTTCCTCTCCCACTTAACTTTTTAAAATATTTTTGTGGGTTATAAAAAATCGTTTAATTAAAATAAATTTATTAATTTCAAAAATCATATGATCCGAAAGATTTCAAAGCATCTTTCCGTGTACACGATCTAAAAGATCCTGATTTTCCAAACCATCTTTTCGTATTTTAATGTGTAACAAATAAAATAACCGATGAATGCACAGTTTTTCCTTTAACTTTACAGCTAAGATAGTAATTAAAGACATTCAAAATATTTTATTTTTTACATTACACATTTTTTTAAAATAATAATTTATTAAGATTAAATAGTTTTTCATTTAATTAATTTAAAAATTAAAATTAATTTTTACGTTTTTAAAGATATATGATTTAATTAAAAAAAATGATCTTAAACGTGTTATTTTGTAAAAATAAAATATTCAAAGTTTTTTCATTTAATTAAAAACTTTTAATTTATAAAAACTTAATTTTATTTTCCTTTACAAACTTTTAATTAAAATCAAATTTTTTGAATTAATTAAATTAATAGGAATATATAAAACAGATATACATCATCTATGCAGTTTAAAAGAATATAAATGCAAGATATGTATATAACCCAATTTTATGATCAAATAAAAACTCTGATGAGTTTCTGTCTCCTGTTCAAAGATAAGTTGTAATCTTTTAATCCTTTTCTAAATCAGCTTTCGGCATCCAAGTTGAATCAGAATTTTTCGATATGCAGTGTTATACATATACAACACTCCCGAGCCTCGAAAACATTAGAAAATTTCAATCAAAGCAGCCCCGAACTAGCACCACCACTGTCAGACCACCGACGTCGCAGGCGCCGCCACAAGCCGCCAATTCAAGCAAGTTTTGCCACCTCTCCCGAACTCTTGTCTCAACGCAATTTTTTTGAAAAATAACTTTAAAAAAAATACTATTTTTCTATAAAAATCTTGGTTCAAAAATATCTCAAAAAATAGCTTTTTATGACCGCCGAAATAGCCCCGTCGCCTTCCCTTGCGCCACCACCTATTACCGCCGCCTGTTGGCCCTTTTTTCATGGTCGTTTTGGTTTCCGTTTCCTTCTGTCTTAAATACCAATATCCAGCAACACGTTACCTTGAAGAACGCCCCAAAAAAAAGTCCCAAAAAAGTCTCAAAAACATCCCCGAACAGCCCGATGCCGCCACCGCCGTTTTTGACACTGTTTTTTCATTGTTTTATACTATTTTCCAGCATTGTTTGCTGTTATTTTGTACCTTAAAAATGTTCAAAACCAATCTTGAAAACGTCGCAAAAAATGGAAAAATGGCCCCAAACTGCTGGTATTTTGGATTTGTTTTGGTACTATTTTTAATACATAAAATTTGCGAAAAATATACCAGAAAAACCTGTTTTAAAACCGTTAAAAAACTACCACAATCTGTGCCCCAAAAAATCTAAAACCACCGTCGGTGCCGCCGGTTATGCCACCACATGCTCTTCCTATTTTTTGATATTCAAACATGTTCTTAAATATTCTAAATAATATTTAAAATATATAAAAACTTTTACACCGAAAGCCTATGTCCCGTAAACTAACAATCGAACTAAAAAACTTAAACTATCACGATCAATTCTAGTGATTAAAAAATTAATTAAATCATCATTCAAACCATTCAATTAAATATAAATATAATGATGATCATAAAATCGGGATTAGAACGCCTGCAAAACAAAATTAACACAGTTCTAAATCTATCCGGTCCCTCAATGAATCGTAAACAAAAATCAAAACGATTCTGATACCAATTTTTTGAGGCAAACTACCAAGATCATTGATTTGTAAACAATTTTTAAAAAAATAAAAATTAGACGGATAATCGCTGAAATAGGCTCTAAGTAAAAATAATTTGATGCCGAACGATCAAAAAATAAATCCGTGCCACCACAGTTAATTCAGATAAATACATTTTGGTCGATTCCTCAACTATGAATTTTGATTTTTCAAGTTGAAATTCCTGTCAAATCTTCTACTGTATTCCCGATATGATTCCCGAACGAAGTGTGGACTACTAACTTTCGAGAACTGAAACCGACAGAACGTGAACAACCTTAATCTTGAAAGACAACTTATATTTTGGTTTAGTCTACTTGCATATTTATAAGGTTACAGTAGGGACCTGTTGAATAATTATGATATAAACATCTAGTATAATCCAGATATCCATCCAGTGATTTTTATTAATACGCAAACCTCTCAGTGATTTTTATAATTATGAAAATCTTGCAGTGGCTTCTGCAATTTTTATAAAATACTAAATTACAGTTCACACCATTAAAGAACTGTAACTACACTCTTAGCTATATTCTCAAAACCAATATGCATTGAGCTCCTATTATTAAATGCTTAACTTATCTCCCCACGTTAAGATTCTCGATACTCGTCAATTAAATTTAATTACTGATAATTTAATTTAATCGACATTTTTAAAAAATTTTAAATTATTTTGCTTAACTTATTTGACTGCCGGATAATTAAATCCACTTGCAGGATTTGATCCGGTCAAAACTTATAAGAATCCTTAAGGGGGTATCGTCAATCCAGTACAATCGGGACGTAAATTTCGTCAATAACTAATATTCACCATATAATTAATACTGCTATTCAATTTATCGGGACTATAGACCCATAAAAGATCGCACTCTCTAATGAATCAAAACAACAAATATTAAATATATGTAAATAATAATTATTTTAAAATTAAAAGTATAAGCACTCATAATAACCTTGGGTGTGAATTAATTTATATAATTAGCATAAAATTAATTATCTCAATGTGGTCCTGTTCAATACGCACAACGTGTACTAGCACAGCGAGTAAGAACAATAGATGACGCTATTATCTGTTCTCCATAAACAAGACAGGCCTACTAAAACTCTGTACTACAGTCGTACCGATGGTTTGTCCATTTCTATCTAAACTGTGAATCAAACTTATATTCTACAAGAACTTATAATCTGGTCTTCTTTGTACAAACCATACTCTACACACTAAATTAATTACTGTACAAAATAAAGTACAACCATGCATAATATTAAATAAATGATATTACATATATTACTTATTAAGATTCTCATCAAATGAAAAAATAATTTTATTAAAATAAAATTAAATACTAAAACTAAAAATAAATTTATGATTTTTAATATATAACACTGACAGTAAATTTTTTTCCTTCACCAGGAATTGAGGCTTCTTATGAGTAGTCGGCTCGGCATCTTCAATGGCCCGAGCACGAACCTTAGCCATCAGAGTTTTATCAACCTTCTTCGACATCTCTGCACACAAGGCAAAAGCAAGAGCATAAGGGCGCAGTAAAATAGAAAGATACCTATAAACAGAAAGAGAAAGACATTGGGTCTCACGAGGGACAGGGGGCCCAGTAGGTAGGCGTTGAGCTTCTCATTGGTGACCAGCTGGCTGTAAGAGCGATCTTCAAACTGCTTGGCGCATCCACTTGACCTTCGCCTCAGCGTCAAGATGAGGCTCAACAGTAGTGCTACTCGACTGAGGGTCCCCCCATACCCTCTAGATTCTAGGAACTTGAGGGCCCAGCTCCTTCCAGTCCTGGATCTCCCATCATTCCCCATAAATGAAGAAAAATCGTCCCTTCCAATGCTTATTTGAAGATGGGCACCCTTAAATGAGTACCCGATCCTCGGACCTAGACTGAAAATAATACCATCTCGGTTGCTTTTCCTTCGGTCGATAGCAGTAAACAAACTCCTCAACCGTCAGATGACTCTCTCCCCAACTAAATTCCTCCTATAGAACTATACACCCATAGAGAATGCGTTAGGCTTTCAGCAAAAGTTACCCAGGGGATAGACCGAGAAAGGCCAAGAGTTCCCGAACAACTCAGGGAAAGGGAAGCCAAATACCGGTTGAGAAGGCGTGTTCGTACAAGCACACATCCCATGCGGCAAAAGAACAAGTTCTTTCATCCGAAGTAGGCTTCCTGGGGCGCACGGTCGGATGAATAAGGTGCATCTCACGCAAACATTCTAAGTCAGATATTCTGGTGGTAGGAGGGACGGACTCAACAGCAAGAGCCTTGTAGGAACTTACTAGGTGTCGGGTAGCAGGATGAGAACTGTTGCCCCTACTCTCTAAAGAGAAAGAGACAAACAAAGAATGGATTCTCTCAGAGTTAGAAGCTGACTCAACTTCCTGTGAAAAGCCCTCAGTACCCATTTTGATGATTGGAAAAAGGTATTTAGCAAAGTTGAAAGTCTTGATGAACAGCTCCTCAACGTGAGGAGCATTCGTGATAAAAAAGGACGTTGAAAGAATGTGTTTGTAAAAATGAAAAATATATAAAGTACGATGCAAGAAATACAGAGGAGATAGAGTCGGGAATGCAGGAATAGTAGGAGCTAGAATTCCAAAAATAAAGAAGCAGAGAGAAAGGAGTAAGAAGAGACTTACCAAGAGGGTCGAAAATACTCAAAAAATCCCTAAATTCTCAAGAGAGGAAGAT
>JAUMHN010032445.1:0-29031 GCA_032360265.1 Heliamphora ciliata | reverse complement strand
GACTTTTGGGTTGACACCGGCGAAGGCATCACGAGTCTTAAGGTGGGACAAACCGCTTGGGATGAATTCCCCTTGTGCATCTCTGGGCGTGTCCCCAGTGTTTGAAATGGTTTATTGAATATTGTTGGTCTGGAGTTTGGCGCGGACCCCACGCCGTTGCCATTGAGTAAAACAGCTATGGAATGACGCTAGGCGATGTGGTTACTATTCGCAACGAGGCGCGATGATGGCTTTGGTGATCAAATACCCGTGAATGTCTACTCTGGTGATTCCTGGTGTGGAATTCCTATTATAATCTGGATGCATGTTAGGTTGGGCATCTGCATTGCATATACAGCATCGCTCATATACGCATGCTTATTGACTTATATGCTATCCTGTCATAAATTTGTCTGTCTCATTGACGATAAATTATACTGGGTGTTTTATGGTATGTGTTGCGGTGAATTTTGTACCGTGAGATTAGTTAGAAGGTTATAGTATTTTTCTTCTGGGCCTTGGCTCATGGAATTCGTGCCACAGGTGAGGAGGAGTTCTTGGAGAAAGTCATCCCAGAGGGAGAAGAAGAGTTTGAAAACAGGGTGAGTTCTAAGAGCACATGGATCCCGCTGATGCATTCTGAAGAGTCCAGATCTCTGCTTTTGTTCTTATATTCAGTTTTTCCGTGCTTAGTGTAATTTTTGAAATATCTTGGTGAAACTGTAATACTTATGTAACTTTGAACGGTTTAGAACTCCTTTATGATGCAATAACTAACGTATGTAAATATGAATGAATGGCTAGAATATCCCTTTATTTATATTTATGTATGTCCTAATGTGCCCGGAGGATGGGGCGTCCCAGTTGGTATTAGAGTCCAGGTTTAGTGAACCTTCAGGCCTTGGGTTATGGGAGACTACGAGTTCTATAGCGTAGAAGCTCTGTAGAGTGTCTATATTATTAAATTATCACTTATAATTCTAAAAACATAAAATCCATACCTTAAGTTTCTCCTCCTAATCGTCTCTCATCTTAAGATGGCGTCCGACGCAAAGCTGGCTGGAGAACCATGGGCATCACCTGAACCAGAAGACTCGGACCCAGAGCAAGAACCTGTTGAAGAACAAAATCCGATAGACGTATTTTCGTTGGCATGGATGTTCCTAGAAGAGTGGCCAGTTCATGAAGAGGCCGGGGAAGTAGGGGCAAACGAAGAACCAGATGAGGCAGGAAACGAGGCTGATGTTGAGGTAGAGGACAAGGAGGAACCTGAGGAGGATGACAACAAAAATGAGGAGTGTGCCATAGCTTTCTTTTATGATCTAATAGAGGCACCGCCACCGGAGACGGACAATGATGAAGCAACGGATGTAGTGATCTACTGGAGTCACCAAGAGTACCGCAAGGACTATCGTGTTGGAGAACAGGCATATGCAAGAGTTTTCCCAAAAAGGACGTGGAAGTGGAAAAAGTCAGAGTCTTTTTTGAGATACATGGGTCCAGTAAGAGTGTTGGAGAGATGTGACGAGATCATTTATCGTCTGAAGGTACCATCGGGATTGAAAGAGCTATTAGGGCTCAGGATGGAGGCAAGGTGGATGCAAACACAGAAACCAAGAGATAAGAGAGGAATCATCAACCCCCGCAATCAGGCAATAGACTTTAACAATCCGAAAAAGTACTTAGAGGTACCAATAGCCATAATCAACAGAGCTCGCATGGGACTGGAGGGCTTTTGGCACGTGGAAGTGTAGTGGCACTGCTACCGTATCTATGAGGCAATGTGGGAGCGTGACTCAGTTATTCGCTACTTCTATCCACATTTGTTCACCTAGGCTTTAGTGCGTTGGGCGTTGCATATTTTCCTACATTGGATGTTGTACGTGTGTTCTGTGATCTTTTGAATACCGGTACACCGGTTATGTGATTAGAATGAAATACAAATGTTTGTTGTTGAATTCTTCATAAGCAATCTCATAATCTCAAATTAAGTTCCACAAGATCCCAAATCATGAAAACAACTAAGAATTGATACAAACCCCAAAATCTCAACAATCTCCTAGGAAGACTAATAGACAACTGAACCACCGACATGCTAATGAACCTCTAGATAATGAAACACCCGGGCTAACCTATGTTTTACGAAAGCCACCGTTAAAACCCCACGACTTCATCCTTATAAGTCATTTTCTCATTTATCCCAAGCCTTGGTGTCAACTTTTTGAAGTTCTTTTGCATGTCCTTCATTCTTATATCGTCGGTCCTCAATGGTACCGTCAAATGTTATTCGTCGGTAACTCTTATGCGCCTAAGTCTTGTTGATAACCCTGTTAGAAATTCAATCCTAAAAAACACCCTTGCCCTCAAGTTTTCGTGCCTCGATAATGACTGGTATTCGCATTTAATTCTCCTCCAATTCAAGTCATCATTCTTGAACTAACTCTTCTCTTGTAGAACTCGATATCAAATCTTTGTTAAGTACCCATTCCAAACATTCGACATTGATAAAATTTTCTGCCATCGTTCATTTCTCTCGATTCCGAAACCACAATCTGTTGTAGTGATTTTGTGAAATTCTTTGTACACTTTTAAAATTTTTACCAAGGAAGTAGACTTAGATGCTTGAATTGAAATACGTTAGGCCAACGTAACTTTAGGGCAAATATCTACTTTGGCTGCCCATTTTTCTTAAACATCTCTTTTATCAAAATCTAATTATACCAGATTAGTTCAGAGGACACTTGTTTAAAGTGTTATTCACTATCCTCCACTTGTTTCACCTACATTTGAACCCCAAATGACCACTCAATTTGTGTCAACGGTAAATGCCTTAACCGTGACCATTTAACCACATCCAACCCATCTTTGAACTATCTGGGTTCCACCCTAAGACGTTCTAAACCCGCGCATGCTTTTGATTGTCGACCTTCAAAACCCTTCTCCTCATAGAACTATGAGTAACAACGATCGTTAGTAACAACTAACTATATCTTTTCAAAGGTCCCAACAAATAGAACTATACCATCAACAATCCAAAGTTAGAAACGACAGCTTCACACCAAGGGATTCGCGACACCACCATAGGGCAATTCAAACTTTCCCAAACTAGTTCATAGCTGACCCACCCATCCGATAAATCAAGAAGCAAAAGATTCATACCGGTAGTCAAAAAGTGAAAAATGAGAAACAGCCTCGAACTTATTATAACCTTAGTATGCTAGCAAAGGAGGTACGTCTATATACATCGATATTCACACCGACCTTCCCACCGAAGTGTTGGAGTCTGAATTTTTGCCATCACTACCAAAGAACGAAGAATCTTAATCACAACAAAGAACATTTGAAGCCTGATGAAGAATTAACCACCAAGTCATAATAGATCACATGACTAGGTAATTACCACAACCATATCTTTTATCATGTTCATTTTACTCTAAAATGACAAACCACCTGAGAAAACGATCCAGTTATTGGAGAGACAGTTAAACCCAACGTTCTAGCGTGTCAAGAACATACGGTAAAGGCCAAGAGGAACGGAGTAGCCTTTGGAAAGACTAACGAGAAGGTGGAAGCATATAATTACAGACCTCGTCATCAGAATTATCAAGATCACCTCAAAGACCAGTAACTCTTCAGTTAAGCAATTCATGGATTGGGTGCCTAGAAGTTTGGGGAAACAGTGAGTCCCATTGACGCTAAGATTGTTTGAGGGGTGAAGTGCGCATTTTAGACAGACCGAGCTGTTCACATGGTAGGTACTTAAGTATTGGTTTGTATTCATTTGGTGTCTAGATTGTGTAACTCTTATGGAGTGGTATTCGGTTTCCGTTAAGGTATCGATGTGAGTCACAAGGAAGTTTCTTTCGAAAACCTTTTGTGATGTGACCCATTAGAGCAAGTTTGTTTAGATTGGTGAGTAGATGTTGTTGGAATAGAGAAGAAATTTTCTTGTGAGAGCGTATAAACTTAATGTACAAGAAGTTGAAGGGTGATATAATTCTATTGTTTCTGGTGAATTTGCGTAGTAACCTAATGTGAGTACGTAGGAGGAATAAGTATTTAGATGAGAAGAGTGGAAGCGTAAGTAAGATTATATGAATTCATGGGTGTTATTTTTGAAAATGGCCTTGAGTGAATCGAGTGTCTTGGTAGAATGTGGGTAAGGTAAAATAATCAAAGTACGAAAATCGTTCTTGGTTCGATTTTGTGGCATAAAATGTGTGAAGGGATTAAGTGATGATGATAAAAGACTTTATAAATAGGACTTAATACTGTTCAGTTAAAGGATTGTAGGGTGGATGATATGTACGTGAAGGAAATATGTGACGAGGTTGTGATTGGATTCATATGAGTAAGCATATACTTGGGGAGTGTTTAGTCTGTGTGGTATGTTTAGCCGCAGTAACTCATTAGGTCCAAGTGGCGATATTAATCTTGATGGTCGTAAGGCTAGAGTAGTTCAACACAAAGTTGTGATGTGATTTTGAGTGAGTAGTCTTTAGTCGGTCGGGAAGTAGTCTTCGATGTACGTTTGAATATGATAATGAGCTGGTTTTCGATAGAGTGACAGTCTTTCCAGATAGAAGTGGAGAATGTTTGAATCAGTTTCAGTGGTAGGCTAGTTTAGAGACATATGATCGCTTGTGGAAGTCGTACTCGATGTAAGTTATATTTTGGAGCCAATGTGTTCTCAATGATAAACTGGGGTCATAGTACCACAAATTGAAAGTGCAAGAGTTAGATATACCTAAGACTGCCTTTAGGACTCGTTACGAGCATTATGAATTCGTGGTGATGCCTTTCGGGTTAACAATTGTACCTGGTGTATTTATGGACCTGATGGATTGGGTGTTCAGAAGCTTTCGAGACAAATTTGTAATTGTGTTGATAAACGATATTCGATTTTATTCTCAGAGTAAAGAGGAACACATGGAACATCTGAAGATTTTTGTAGATCATGAGAAAGCACAAGTTGTATGTAAAACTTGGTAAGTATGAGTTTTTGTTAGACCGGGTGATGTTTTTAGGTCATGCTATATATGGAGAAGAAATTCAAGTGGTCCCAACAGAAGTAGAGGCAACAGTTAATGGGAAGAGGCTAACTAACGTGATAGGGTTACGAACTTTTTGGGACTAGCTGGTTATGTGACATGGTCCTTGAAGGTTTAGTAGTAATCTGTTTAAGATGTTAACTAGGACAAAATAACCTTTATGCTAAGTGTTGAACATATAGGCTCAACCTTATCCACACCCGTAATAAAGAATGACTCAAGTAAATAGGAAATAATTTTGGAGAACGAGAAGGCACATTGTTAGTAAATCATCCTTAACCTTCCTTACGATGAAGTATGGGAAAAAATTTTGGGGATAAAATTTGTTTAAGAGGGGTAGTTTGTAACGACCCTGCTCGGACCCTAGTATCAGTGACGAATAGTCCACAAGGCTATAGAGCACGGACGATGTTCAAAACCTTAACTCGAATTGAAAACCCTAAGTTCGGCCAGAAAATTCCAAAAAGGTCTAAACCTCAGGCAACAAAATCTTAACACCTGGAGAGTCTCCTAACATTCTAAATGAAATAAATATCATGAAATAATGAGTTAAAAATCAAAAATCATCATAAATAGGGTAAAATGACTATTTTGCCCCTAGTATAACAAAAAGTCTTAAAAACTTTAATTTTGACACATTGATATCCTAAATCAAGAATTTAAGTACAATTAAGTAGTGAAAGACAAAATAACATTAAAAATACCAAAAATACCCCTTAGTGGCCGACTACCTTGGGAAGAGTGTCAAAAGTGACTTTTTGCTTTCTTTTTAACTTAAAATGATGAGAAATGTATTAAATTAAGCATTATGATGACCTAATACTTTTTGAACTAGAACATACTAAAGAATTGGCTCATTTGGACTTGATATGATACCACAAAATAGAGACCAACAAAAGCGTAATTTTGGTAAAATATTGAGAAAAGTGCTGAACCGTTTTAACTTAAGATGAATTGTTCACCGATTTGCCTTAGGATTTGACCTTGGTGTTAAACACGATAGTTGTAGAAAATATTTTTATCTAAATGGTATATAAAAATTATAACTTGATTTCAAGTCTAATTACCCCAAAACCTTGTCGGCCCTTTTAATTTAATACTTGATTTTTGGCCTTAAAAAGTTGCTAAGTGTATGTGTGAGTACCTTGTTGTGAGACCCGAGTTTTTGTACAATGATCAATATGAATTAGTTGATTAGTGTTTTAAGTGAATGTATGATGATTTAGAACTCATGCGATCATGTTGAATCATATCTTGAAAAAAATTGTAGTTTATGCTTCACATACTTGTACCTTATACTTTCCGCGTTATACCATGAATTTTGCCATGCTAGTTGATGCCATGCTATAGATGGTTGTATTTGAGATCCATACCATGCATTATTGACATTGTCACTTGCATCCTGACTTATTGGAGTCCATCTGTGCAAACCGTTGTCGGGATGGGCTGTATTGGGATTGTCATTCTTGATTCTAAGTCTAGGGCGTCCCTAGTTGCCATTTTCGAAAATATTTTGGGATGAATTCCCCTTGTGCACCTTGGGCCTGTCCCCGGTGTTACAAAATTGGTTTATACACCCTAGGCGTGTCCCCGGTGTTTGAAATGGTTTACGGATATTGTTGGGCACCATGGGTTCGTCGCTAGCATTCTGATTTCGATAGCTTGGACTTTTGGGTTGACACCGGTGAAGGCATCACGAGTCTTAAGATGGGACAAACCGCTTTGGATGAATTCCCCTTGTGCACCCTGGGCGAGTCCCCGATGTTACAGAATTGGTTTATACACCCTGGGCGTGTCCCCAGTGTTTGAAATGGTTTATTAAATATTGTTGGCCTGGAGTATGGCGCGGACCCCACGCCATTGCCATTGTGTAAAACAGCTATGGCATGACGCCAGGTGATGTGGTTACTATTCGCAACGAGGCGTGATGATGGCTTTGGTGATCAAATACCCGTGAAGGCCTACTCTGGTGATTCTCGGTGTGGAATTCTTGTTATAATCTGGGTGCAAGTTGGGTTGCGCATCTGCATTGCATACGCAGCATCTCTCATATACGCATGCTTATTGACTTATATGTTATTCTGTCATAAATTTGTCTGTCTCCTTGACTATAAATTGTACTGGGTGTTATATGGTATGTGTTGCGGTGAATTTTGTGCCGTGAGATTAGTTAGAAGATTAGAGTGTTTTTCTTCTGGACCTTGTCTCATGGCATTCGTGACACAGGTGAGGAGGAGTTCTTGGAGAAAGTCATCCCAGAGGGAGAAGAAGAGTTTGAAGAATATGGTGAGTTCTAAGAGCACATGGATCCCGCTGATGCATTCTGAAGAGTCCAGATCTCTGCTTTTGTTCTTATATTTAGTTTTTCCCGTGCTTAGTGTAATTTTTGAAATATCTTGGTGAAACTAGAATACTTATGTAACTTTGAACGGTTTAAAACTCCTTTATGATGTAATAACTAACGTATGTAAATATGAATGAATGGCTAGAATATCTCTTTATTTATATTTATGTATGTCCCGACGTGCCCGGAGGACGGGACATCACAGCAGCAGTTGCACCTGAAGATCCTAAGATTATTTGGTCTATACTTCTATTGTGTTCCTTGCATAGTAGTAGCTATAAATTATGCAAGCATACAATGGAGAGAGTAATGAGATAAGCATTTCCATTGCACTCACATGCCACAACTCATGTAAAATCACAGGAAAAAAAATCCACCCATCTAGAAATAGAGAAATATAATGGGGTTAATTTCCATGGTGGAACCTCTAATTAAACTTGAGATAGAACTATAGGATTCATAACTAGTCCTCTCCTAAAAACTTCACTTAAAAAAGAAAGTCCATCGTTGCCACTCAAAGCTCATCTAAAACCTTTTGCCCAGCAGATGTCTTGCCAGACACATAGTTTAAGAAATCCCAAACACTAGAATTGATCATTCCCATTACTACCGATTTAAATAACGAACAAAACAAAGCTCACATTTCCTAAAACAAACATTTTTATCTGAGAAAGGTGAAGCATAAATTTGAAAATCTTGTTTCAATGTAGTTTACTTGCCAACAGAACATGAAGAATGAAGAATCAGTGTAACACCCCAAACCCGAGCCACAAGAATTACCCAAGAAAACCCATTTTACAAGGCAAAACCCGCCAAAGCTCGCTTTAATTGACACGATTTAAAATGAAACCAACGAGTTCAAAACTTTTCAAATGTGCCCAACTGAGGTTTTAATTTAAAGTAAAAGATAGGATTAAAGGAGTAGAAAATAACCCCAAAAGCTGAGCCTTTGGAACCAAACAAAAAACAAAAAAAATCAAATTTTACCGAGACAATTGATCGGTGAAAAGACTGATCGATTGGTCTCTTGCCTGCACAAGAGAACCGAGAGCATCACAAGACCGATCGATAGACCGATCGATCGGTCTATCAATCTGTCTTGCTCTAGGTCCTTTTTTAAGCTAAAAACATGTTTTTCAAAACTTAGAATATTTTTGCTACCATCAACACCTTTTAAGCAAAGAGATAACTTTTAAAAAGAGAAAAATTCACAGGTTATGAACATCAAACAATTTGGAAACGTAAATCTTTGCGATATTCATATAAAATATTTAAGAAATAAAGAGCGTACAACCAAACCCAAATGTCCTCACATGCATACAAGGAATGTTCTCTTGACCTTAAGGCCTTACAAACAAGTTATCATCGAACTAAAACACGATAAACCAAAACTCTCTAACGTTACAACCTAAACAAGCTCCAAGAATCTTCAAAGGCAACAACTTAACAAGGTCTCAATGCACACTCTTCCAGGAGATAACTCGAGCCCCACGATTACCTGAAATGTTGTTAAACAACGTGAGCCGAGGCTTGTAGAAAAAATGACTAGCGATGAATATATATATGCATGATATGCGGGGGTGATTATGCGACCTGAAACACGTAGAGTTATCAAATATTACTTTCGTTTTCTTACAAAATTCGTCGCATAACCGATTTTTCTTACAAAAATCATCATATAGCTTTCTTTCATTTCAACTTCAATACATCCATTTCAAAATCCAAACCTAGTTTAACTTTCTAGCAAACCTTTATTGTTTCCCCAACCATTAATCATCAAGGTTTTCTCAATTCATGACTAAGTTTTATATAAAAGAATTATTGTTCAATTCCCATAATTTCGGTGAAATTAACCGCTATACCCAATCCTCTTATCATTGCCAATCAACTCAACACCCTTTCACATCCCAACATTTTATCCATTCAAACAATTAAGGTTTTATTAACCCAATTTATTTATCAATTTATTCAATTAAGGTTTTACCAATCCAATTTTACAACTCACACACACACCCACACACACTTGATCAACATTTCTATGTGATTTTACACACACCCACACACACATGATCAACATTTCTATGTGACGCCGGACAAGCGTATAGACCCACGTAGCGTTACAATCAACCCGGCCACACAGGACCCATGAAGTAACGGGACGTTCTATACCCGACGCGGCTAACGTCCTTTCCCGGTTCACTAGCTGGCGGGTAGAGAACCCAATCTGTGCAGTTTTTCGGTCTTTCACCGTGGACGCCAAATCTTAAACGATCCCTTGGATCCCATAATCGGTCTTTTTTGATATATCACGTAACACCCCGCTCCCACAAGGCACTAAATCTATACAAAGGGATGTGATCCCACTGCAGACAGGTAGCCAAAGAGAAAGATAAGGGATAAAGATATTAAGAGACCAGACAAGAAATTCTAAGTAATCACAATGCCTTAATGTCAAAAGAGGTATACATGAGTCACTAGGGAATTCGCCATTCCAAGGGCATACATTACTTCTAAACCATCAAAAATCTCCAGGGTCTTATACATGAAGCTTTGCCAAAACTAAAACTAATGAAAAGAAAACTGAACCAAAACTACTCGACGACGCCTGTGGTGGACCAACTGCTAGCCGTTCCTGGTATCTGCAACCACAGAGGTTATAGGAGAGTGCACTTAGCATTATCATGAACAGAAAAGACAGTTACTAAGTTAAGGATAACTGAAAACTCTTTCTAAGAATAGTTCATCACATTTTTTACGAAAATATAGAAATTGATGCATTTGCTTGAACATGAAAATATCACAGATTATACAGAACCTTCTCAGTATTGCAAACAGAAATATGTTCCTGGCTCATCTACCACAAATTTAAAATGCATGGTCACTTTCTCAAATCTAGACTCAAACCCCAACAATGTCCAAGTAGTCGTTAACCTCACGACCGGGAGTTTCGATGGTACCGTAGCCTCAATTCGCAATGCACGGATAGCAACGTGATGGAATGAGGGCTACTCTCTACCAAGCATGAGTGGTATGTGCTAAAACCTAGGACTCAACTCAAAAGCCTTAAAGGCAAAAATCCCCGCTTAATGGGAACCCTCCTCTATAGGGACAAATGAGAACCCATAGTTGGATAACCTCCTCTAACGGGATATAAATGGTCGAAAACTCTTGTAACTTGGCCCTTTGGAACAACCACACAACATTAACCATATTTTCATAGTAACATCATGCTAGCTCAGAATATCATGGATAGCACACTTGAATTAAAAACATCATGGCTTTTAAAACAACAGGTTCATGCGATCGTCAAGCTAGTCATAGTTCAAAACATGCACTTCAAAGCATTTTTAAGCATCATTTACATAAACTCAAGTTCAAGAAAATAACTAAACACTCTCACCTTGTATTATATGCGTATGAATTGAGCCTCCCCCGACAAGCTAAGCAGGACCCCAGGGTTCTACAACCTCCGTGCCTAACAAGCAAAAACACGGCTCTACCGTTAACATGGAATCCTCCCCCTTTAGCATGTGAAATTAAAATGATTCCGACCATGGAATATTTTTCTTGATCTTTGGGACCATGGTTACTTTCTTTTTAGGTTTAAGGGGCACTACGCGCTTGCTCAATTCTTCACTTGTTTGAAGATTTTACTTAACCATTTATTACTCTCTTTCAAAACGTTAAATTTTAAACTACTATAGCATCTTGAGGCACTTACTTGCCCAATCCTACAACTATTATATTTAACACCAAGGCCAAAACCTAAGGCAAAAGGGTGAACAAAACATCCTAAGAAAAAATGGTTCAGCACTTTTCTCAAGACTTCACCAAAAACATGCTTCTGTTGGTCTCAGTTGTGGGGTATCATATCAAGTCCAAATGAGTCAAATTTTTAGTATGTTCTAGTTCAACAAGTGCTCTACAAGTTTTATGTTTAGATCTAAGGGTAGGTGTTTGAAACATGTTAGACGTTTTGGCCATTTTAGAAAATAGGTTCTATCAGCCGCCAAAACTCAGCAGAGCCAGTTTTGGACAGAGGGTTTGAAACGGTTTTGGGGAACCATCCCGAGGCTTCAAGGTCTGATTTTTGGGTAAAAAGTACTTCAATATTTTATCTACAATGTTCATGTAGACCACTTTTGGAATAGATCACTAAAAATAGGGGATTTGAGCTACAGAAAAATATGTGACAGAAGTGTCCCTTGAGGGCTGAAACACAACAGAGAGTTTCAAAGGGGTTTCAACCTATCAAAACTCATTATGTTGTGCTAATATTTGGTGGGTAGCTAGATACACATGTTTTCTACAACTTTCATGGTTTGACAAAAACTCGGATCTCATTTTATACAAGGGTTTTTTTGGTCTACATGGTTGACTGGTCTGAAACCAACACACTTTGGTAGAATTGCAATATCTCGAGTTCTACTTACTCAAATGAGTTCAAACCAATTTTGGATGAAATATAACACAAAAACCTAGGTCTTAATATAAAGAACACCCTTATAAAATATCTCTACATTGAGTTATGATATTCCAAAGATCAGGACAGAAAGCTCAAAACTCCCAAAACTCAAGCCTATTTTGATTATAGCCTCTTCGTGTCAAGTGTGTAAGTTTTTGACCAATTTTCTTTATATACATGTATTGTACTTCAATACTTCAATATTCCAAAGCTTATAGAAGTCATGGAACCCATGGAGAAACCCACACCAACTCACAACTTTAACATTCAAACCGAACAGTCCCAAAAAAATCTAACCATGACGCCTTTATTTTTTAGTTTTGATTCTTGATCTTAGATTTATGTTTGAGAATGGTGGGAGAGATGTTTGATTTACGTAAAATTAGAAGTATTAGAGTCTCTCTTACCTTGTAGAGGATTCCTTGTTGATGATGAAAATCATGGACTTAGCTTTTAAAGCTCCCATCTTCAAGCTTCTTCTTCTTCCTCCTTTCTTCTTCCTTTTCTTCATTTTCTTTCTTCTCTCTCTCTCTCTCTCTCTCTCTCTATATATATATATATATATATATACACGAAATTATGAAGAAAAATGGTGGGTTGGGTCTCTTTTTACAGTTAAAAGTCAAATAGAAAGCTTCCTAGGAAGTTTCCTTAACTATGGGTTAACTAACCTTAGTTACTTTAAACTTAACTTGAGTTTGTGAAACTTGCTCACCAAGTTTTGGCACATTCTCCTAGGTTAGCCACTTGAGTGTATATATATAATTATATATAATATATATATATATATATATATATCAAAATAAATTTTTTTATTTAATTGTAGGAGAAAATTCGGGTATTTTCACATTGGTTCGTTTCTTGACTTTTCGAGCATTACTCTTGTCATAAACGATTTGAACTTAAAATTTTGAATTCTTATCCTCAACATTAGGGTTTTAATATATGCTTATGTGGTCTCCCCTCTTTCTTGGGTCTCGAGCTCGAAAAGGTTAAACGGTTGGGCTGATTCCTCTTACCGAACTTAGGTTCGAGATTTCGTTTCTTTTGAGATGTTCTTTCTTTTTTTTATTCGTATCTGGAGTTCAGGTTATTACATATCAAATCATAATAGACACATGCGAGTCCAACCCAAGTGGTTCTTTTTGCCAAACCCATATCACACACACGCGAGTCCAACCCAAATCGTTCCTCTCGCCAAACCCATATCATTACATGCTTCCTTTATTCATAATTTCAGTAGTTTAGGGTTTAAACCACAATTTAATTCTCCACACAGTTCAACTCCACTGATTCATTTATTTTACACAATAAACCCAAGTTTTCACTTACCATCATCATGTGTAACATACATTCATGAAATACGTATGTACAAGTTCATCACAACCCTCAAGTTTCATTTATCATTTTACACATCCTTTAGATTCAAGAATTTTGTTCAAAGTTCTCAATCTAAAGATATACTATTTTTTTCAATTCCAAAGATTTATTAAGTTAACACATTCCTAGAGTAAATCAAGTTCCAATTTCGCAAAAACCCAATCAATTTAATCATTTGGGTCCACTAATCCCAAAACCCCTAAATTTTTCTCAAGTTAGACCATAATCAAACTCTAACTTTTCCAAAACATAGATTAAAGGTTCCCACAACCCAAGGTTTATCAAATCATTCATGAATTTCATAATTTAAACCCGAAAAGCCCCAATTTTTCATTGTTTCCAATTCGAATCAAACCCTAACTTTCCAAATTACACCTTTATTATGCTCCAACAATAATATTAAGATAGAATCATTCCGAATCATTTGAAAACACAAGATTTAATTTTCTTTAACCCCAAATCCTAACCTTGAGTTTTCAAAACATAGGTTTTCATGCTTTCCATGTTTATAAACACAAAAATTCAACTCATGTCAAACAATACATCAAACATAGTCAAAGTTCCTACCTTTAAGATGTTCCACCAACATGAATCGAACCTCCCGCGACCTCCATTCCAACAAAACCCACAACGCACAACTACAGAGAAGCTTCCACAATCATCCACGCTCTCCAAAGGTAGCTCGCTCAAGGAAATGGCAAGATCTCGGCCTCCAATAAACATGGAAAGCTCCAAGGAGCTCCAAAACCTAAACCCTAGGTCACTCCTCAACTTTAGAGAGAGAGGAGAGGAGAGAGAATGAGCAAACAAAGCCAAAACCCGTAACTTATAGCCTCTGCCCGACACAGACGGATCAATTGGTCTGGAGACAGACCGATCGGTCGCTGCGACTGCACTATTAGTCCAACTTGAAACAAACATATCTCCTTCATCCGAACTCCAAATAGGGTCGTTCTTGTGCTCAAATTGAAGACCCGGAAGTTTACTCTCCAATGGTTCTAACCTTATACCAGAAATTCATTTTGTACAAAAAATTATGACCAAATTAGTGAAGGTATGTCACTTTTCTTCACACACTTTTCACATAATTTTGTCCCGACATCCTTTGGAACCTTATTTTCTTCATCGAACATGTCTTAACATGCGTGTTCAAGTTCAAATTACTCTCCAATGACTTACCAAAATCAAGTTTTAATTCTTACCCAAATTTCATAGTTAATCCTTTTTAAATTAGAACGGGTTGGGTCACTACAGTCAGTCTCTAGATTTGACAAAGTGCATGCCCATATAGGTTGGTTTTCAAGAAGTGCAAAATGCTCTTTGGAATAAACCAATTACAAAAATTCCTTTTTCTTCCATAGGATCACTTAACATGAAATTGAGTCTCAGTTGTAGAATAGTTTGCAATGCTAGACTACAGGAGGGGATGATGTCTCACTTAAGTCCATGAATCCTTGGTTTTAGAGCATCAATGCCTCATCAAGACTGGACCTATGATCATCATACAACAAAACTTAATAAACTCCAAAGTCTACAATGGATTCAATAAATCAATTAATCAGATTGTCTTACTCAAAACTGACATGTATGACGTCTTCAAGGCATACTCATAAATAGTTTTAATGTTCCTCCATAGAGGTAAATACTATTGGACCCAAAAACCAAGATCCTTAGAAGATGTATATGAATTAAGTCAAAAAAAAAAATCAAAACGTGAGCTTGGAGTTGCTTCCCTTGGAATATATATTGATCAAAGAACTTTGTATCATAGTTGTGTGTTCTAAACCAATGGTCAAGACATGAGCATGGAGTTGCTTCCCTTAACACACTAGCAAGAGCAAACTCGGTGGGTTTTGGTCCCTCCCTTCTCATCTATGACAAAAACTTGAAAGCTTCCTCACCACAACCTCCTTGAGCATACCCTGCAATTATAGTGCTCCAAGAAATAATATATCTTCTTGTCATTTCATGAAAAACCATTGAAGCTGAATTTAACTGCCCACATCTTGAATACATGGTCACAACAGAATTTGCCACTAACAAAGAGTCCAAAAGACCTATGACTAAAACATGGGCATGCAGTTGTCACCCCATTTCATTCTTGCAAGATTAGCACAGGAAGAAATGACAGCAGCGAAAGTGTATTCGTTAGGACACACTTCTGATTCTTGCATTCGCAAGAATGCTTGAACAACATGATTCTCTTGACCCATCTAAAGGTAAGTTGTTATTATTGTAGTCCACGAAACCACATCTCTTGTCGTCATTCTTTCAAACAAACACAAGCCATATTTTAATTTCCTGCACTTGTTGTACATCGTACCAAGAGTATTAGCCACAAATGAGCTCCCACCAACGCCTTTCTTCAATGGTTGGGTGTGGATTTCCCTCCCATAATTCAATGCCCATGTATCAGTACACGCCTTCAATGCAATAGAAAACGTGTATAAGTCATACTCCTCACTTGTTACCTACATCTTAGAAAAGTATCTCAACCCTTCGTTGGTATACCCAGCACGCACAAGCTCCGTTATAATAGCAGTCCATGAAACTACATTTCTAAGAGGCATTTCATCAAAGACTCTGCACCCCTCCAAATTCTGTCGATTTTTGCATACATATCTAGAAGTGCACAACCCACGAAAACAGAGTTCACAAAACCAGTTTATACATAATACCCATGTAAAAATTCTCTATGTTTCACATTCAAGTTGAGTCCAGAAGCCATGAGTGCAACACTAAGCGCGAAGGGATCCATTCCTAGATTAGGCATAACTCACATTTTTTAAAACAAACATAATGCTTCGGAGGAATCAAGGGCATTGACATAGCTAGAAATCATTGTGGTCCATGAGACAACTTCTCTGTAAGACAACTTATCAAACATTTGGCGAGCATCTTTTAACTCATCGATTTTGACTAGTTGCTTCAAATTAGAGTTAACTTCAAGCATATTGACTGGAGGAACATTATTAGTCTTTGGAGATAAGTGCTCTTTGTTTTTCTTCAAAGCCAAAAGGAGTCTGGGTTCATTATAAGTAAAGCTTGATGTTGTAAATGATCGCCTCACATGAGGCCAAATTGATAAACCCACGTATGTGTTAATCTAGTAGCCATATGTACAGTTACATATTTGAACTGAACAGACCAACATGACGTTGAAGAGACAGATCTAAAGCCCATAACTAGAGTTGTGGACTACTCAACCAGCAATTTGAAAGAGTTAGTACCGCTGGATGGATTAACTAGGTGAATTAACCAATCACCTAAATAGCCATGTTAGGGCAGACTGCATTAATTTAGGGTGTGATTTAGGATTAATTATTTGATAGTCCCGGTTCCATATGGCATTGGTTACGTAGTGCTCCCATCAAATCCTGTAGCCAAAAATACTACGCATAGAACAATGTGGGCCCACCTTTGTTAAGTAGGAAGAAGACAAGGAGACCCAACTTAGTGTGCAACGCGACTTTTTATTTGTCAGGAGTACCACATAGACAATGCCACGTGATACTCCGAGAGTATTTAATAACTTTTCGTAAAATAGGCCCCGTGCACACACATTTTAAGAATGGTCCTAGAATGTTTGAGAGAAGTTGAATTCTTTATTTATTTTTCTATTACTAAAAAATTTATCGTGAGCACTCACTCGACATTGAATTAATTCTTCTACTTTTTTAAGATCCAGATAAATTCTTTTTGGAGGCATTTTTATACAATTCTTCAAATCAATGAATGAACATAAAGAATTAATTTAACTTTAAAAATTTAAAAATGCCCACAAGTGAGAAATTATTTAATAACTATGTAAATAAAAAATAAAACATGAAGACAATTAGATGCATAATGCATTATGCATACAAAAATGAAATAAAATTAGAACAAATAGTAAAACAGGAAAACTTGGTCACTTTGCAAAAAGAAAAACAAAAAAAACTTGTTTGTTACTCTATACGATATCCTTTTAAATTATGTTTCAATCGCTTTTAATGGTATTGTTTCATTACGTGATGCATACAACATGAATCCCATTATGGTAGTTTTATTATGAATGAAGGCTTGGCTTCAAACTTTGAGTGATGATATTTGTTTGTTATTGATTAAATGTAACTGCCATGGCATCCAGTACACTAGAATGACTTGAATGCAGTTTATTTTTTCTTGGTCAGCTAAGTCATGACTATTAGACAATAGTAAATTACTTTGAGGGTGTTGGTTTAAGATTATTTTTCCACTTTTAGTAAGTAGTTGAGCAAATATCTATATAACAAGTTAGGATGTTTGCTGTGATGTTTATCTTTGATTCAATTGCTATAATTGCTTTCAATCATCCAACGGTTGGATAGGCGTGTGAGGCAGAGGCGAGCGTGGCTATAAGGCAGAACATCACCTCACTGAGGAAAGGAAGTGACTGAGCTCGGTGCCTCTGACATCGCCCCCTCTCACCTCTCGCACTCTCGCCGTTCAAATCTCTCTCTGGCCTCTGGCCTCTCGCAATCTCGGTTTCTTTCTCTCTCTGACGCTCACCGTGCTTGCCCTAACCCTCTCCACCGTCCTATTCTTGCTTTTTTCAGAAATAGTACGTTTATATCCTCAGCTAATTTTGTTATGCTCTAAGTTCTAAGCTCTTTCTTTGAATATTATCCAATTTGACACTTCTAAGTTCTAGATCTTTACACAAATCAACTCCTTGCGTTCTTCTTGAATCTCATCATTACTTTTGCATTCTTTAATGGGTTCTTTAATAAATTCTAGGTCTTGATGAAAGGCTCTAGAATGCCTGAATCAAGTCTTCATAATTAAAGAAATCAAAAGCAATGATGAGTATCAAGAAGCTTGCAAGGAGTTGATTAGTGTAAAGACCTAAAACTTAGAAGTGTCAAATTGGATAATATTCAAAGAAAGAGTCTAGAAGTTAGAGCATAACAAAATAAGTTGAGGATATAAACCTACTATTTATGAAAATAAGCAAGAATAGGAACTACACTTGAAGGACGACACTTGAAGGTATCATTTTCATATTTTGCAATTACTATAAAAGCGCTGCACATCACTTGGTTAAGACATGGCATAAACATGTGTAGTTATTGGTTTTTGCTTGTAGCATCTGATTCTAAATCAACAAACACAATTAGTACTACTCCTACCTATAAGTTAACATCATGAACAAGTATTTGTAAAATCTGCTTTAAGTCATATTCACATCTTTTCAACTATAACCATTAAGTTCATAATTGTTACACACCCTGCAACTATTTATTTTAGGGGTGGGCTGAGGGATAAAACTCAAAAGATGTACTTCACTAAAGTGCCAATTAAACCAACCAATATTAAGAACCAAGTGCTCACATGCACCAAAAACCACAAACTCCGTAAAAATTCAATGGCAATTTAGGCACTGTAAACCAAGGGTAAAATCGACAGCTAAAATACTTCAAAGCTTTAACACAAATCTCATTAATAGTTTGATTTATTCCCAATGTAGGCAAATGTTTATTAGACAACACAACTGAACACCATGAGAAAGCGAAAGTTTAGAATACGTTTACATATCAAAATGATAATAATAGAAGCATCATATATAATGCTTTAATAAAAAAGCCCAAATCCTTGTGATACCATGTTACTTGTGAATGTCAATTTCAAAAGTAAAATGCGATGTCAATAAAAAAATCCACATAAAAAAAGGATGCTTAACTCATACACATTGGGGACAAAAAAGAAATCGGGTGGTGCCAATGGTGGAGCTTTGGTTTGGGGGGTTTGTTGGGAGGTTCAAAAGGTTGGTGGCGGAGGATAATTATAAAAAGAGAGAATCGCCCAATTGAGGGAAAAACATGGAAAGATCCCTAGGTGGAAAACATGAAATATTTATTACAAATAGATCTCTCGACTGACCTTACCCATGGAGTTGTGGGCTTCTTGTTGATTAAGCACTTGAAGGTTTCGGAAGTCCAATTTCTGTTAGATTTCGAAGGGGATAATGAGTATGACAATCTTACCATCCAAATTGATAACATCTCTAAGAATTCAAATCAAATTGGAGAAGAATTGAAGTCATGTAACTAACAATAATTGCCAAAATTGTCTTCAATGGTACCTTAGAACCAATAGCATAACATTAGGACATGCTCCAATATGAAGCTATCACCTATGTCAAGCCCCAAACTTCAGGGTCACGCGAAAGCCTACCAAACACCGTTTATGAAAATAAGATTTGCAGTTGAAAAACCCTCAACTCAAAAATATACAACATTTGGATAAAAGATTCCTAAAGTTTAGCTCTCATAAACAGTAAACATGCATTCTCATACATGAATAAGTATATAGCATCAAGGCGTACAAACTTGCCTTTTGAAATAGGCATCACATGTAAACTACATGTCACAAAAATAGGAAAAACTATAGCAAGTCTGCCATCACCACTGCATCTAGGTCAACTCCACATACTTACCTGAAAATGGTTTTACAGCAAAATCCCACACTGTGAGCCAAAACCCAATAGAAACAGACTACATAAAGCTGTAAAGCAGTGTGAGACCCTGGCCCGTTTTCTTTTTTGGTATTTTTGGACGCGCGTTACATATTTTCGTTTGAGCATATTTTTATAGCTTTTGATGCATGATCGGGCTTAGATATGCATGTGGGGTAGGTTCCTGGGGCCGTGGGCCATTGTGGCGTGAATTTTAAAATTTCAAAAAAAAAGATATTTTGGAAGCCTATAAATATCTAGAGTTAGATATTTTTAAAAAGATATTTTTCAAAACTTCTCCAACAAGCTTCTTATTTTCTCTCTGCCTTCTCTCTAAGTTCTTAGGGGCCCATGGCTCAATTTTTGACGATCAAACTGCCGATCCTTGTTATTGGAGTTGTGGTCTACGCGTTCATCCGGATGGAATTCTATTCTAGCGGAGCTCAGTTTTACACGTGGATCGAGATGTTGAGTTTTTAACTCACCGAGGTAGGATTCTAGACCTGTATGTTTTATAAGGGTGTTATGGGTAATTGGGTGTCTTTTTACTGGTTGGTTAGCTGTAGATATAATTTTCTGTAAGTTAGGTTTTTGGGTTAAAAATCGGTTGTTAGTCGATTTCGGTGGATGAAATCATGTTTCGAGAGTTTCTTTCGAGGGTTTAGTGTTTGGCTTGGGCATGTGAACGTTCGAGGGTGTTGAATCGGTGTTTGGAGGCTTCGATTTGAGGTTTAGAGGTGGAACCCGTAGCTTAAAAATGATTTCTAGGCTTGTTCAGTCGACTGAACTCATAGCTTCAGTCGATTGGATCATAGTTATTGGGGTTCAGTCGACTGGACCGTGGGGGTCAATCAACTGAACCTCTGGGCAGTGTGATGGTGATTCGGTGGTTGGGTTTTGATTTTCCATTGGCGTCCTATGGTATTCAATTGATTAATTTATGGGAATTAGTTGATTCAAATTCCAGTGGATTCCTTTTGGGGTTCGGTTGATCGTGTGGTGGTTTGGGGGTCGTGTTGTGGCCTCGGGTGTTCCGTTTAGATGCCGTCCTTAGTTGACGTGCATGGTTGGTTTTGGGAGTTATGGCACGGTTATGTGCGTGTTGGTTATGCTTGGGACGTGTAGGTCCGTGGTTCGGTTTTAAGGTTAGGTTCTGGTAAGAATCGGTCTGAGGGAGGTTTTAGGTGTTAGCTTTCGGGTTAGGTGTTGGTTGTCCCGGTGTGTGTGGATGAGTCCCGGTATTTGGACGGGTTGTTCAAGTGATCGGATGACGGGTGTGTGGCATGTGATGTCTTATCGAGTTTTGTGGTGTCGTATGTGGGACATCGTTGTTATACATGCTTTTGTACCTATAGAAATGTGGATAGTTTTATTTTTGTGCATGATATGCAGGTGAGGCCTCTGTGGTCTTAATACCTTTAGGGCTTTGGGTTTTTGTTTTTCCATTATATGTGGTTTTATCCCGTGGTTTAGGTATGTGTAGAGATGCTTGTTGGTACGTAGAATTGCATAAGTGGGGCGGACAATGGTCCTTCGGTGAAAGCCCGTAAAATTGTCTATGAAGGGCGGATAATGGTCCTACGGTGAAAGTCCGTGAAGATATTCATTGACCCTAGTCAACAAGGAATGCGATGAGGGCGAATAAAGGTCTTACGGTGAAAGTTCGTGAAGATGTGTGTGTTGCACGAGTGGCGTGCGTTGTATGTGTTGCACGGGTGACGTGTGTTGTGTGTGTTGTACGGATTGTGTGCGCTGCATAGATGGGGGCTGCGGTCCTTTGGTGAAAGTCCGAGAAGATCCATGGTTTGCATGAACTGCATTGTGGGACGGATAGACTAATTTTTTTAAAACTGTATTATCGGCCTACGGGAGTTGAAATACTGTATTAACGGCCTATAGGAGTCGTAATACTGGAATCATTTTCAAGGCTCTAATGAGTCGAAAAATGATTTTTATCCTCACTTTCCCATTGCTTGTGAAAACTATTTTTTTAATGGCTCTTGTGAGTCGAGATCTAAAACCGTTTTCAAGGCTTGAAAGAGAGTCTAAACCTGCACTTCGATTTCCTAGCATGTTTTGTTTATATTACATGCATGTCTAGTTTCTGTTGAGTCTTGGCTCACGGTGTGGTTGATCTAGAGGTGCTAGAGAGGTGGAAGTGTTATAGTCTTTCTTTTTGTTTCTAACTATATCGTGTATGTTTAATACATGTTTCTCGACATTGGAGCCTTGTAATGTATGTCGTTTGGCGTTTATATTCAATGCGTGTATGTTTATTTTGAGAGTGCATTCTCAGGCTGGGTGTTGTGGTTGTTGGTTGTGGGTGTTTCACGTGACCCGGAGATGGGGGCGTGACAAGCAGGTTATGTAATCATAAGCACATAAACTCAACCACAGGAGCTAAAAGGTTTTTCTCTAAAAAACTATCAATTTTCCATCATTGAAACTATGCATATCATCCTGACAGATATCATACCACAGTTAAGGGAAAGCAGTAAAAACGCAGTATTCTCCACTCGGGTCACACAGCCGAGTAGAAAGGGATAAAATGTAATCCTATGTACCGACTCTGCCACATAGACAAAGATAACAACTATAGACTCCTGTCCATTATCTTAGTAACCACTTAAGGCCTACTTGGTAATGACAAGTTCTATACGGAGTCACGACAACGTAAGCAACACCATTCACGGAGACAATCAACATAGTTTACAGGTTCACAACCCGAGGGCCCTAAGCACCCACCAACCACTTAGTTTACGGGTTCACAACCCGAGAGCACTAAGCACCCACCAACCTTGTTTACGGGGATTAACCCGAAGGCATGTAGGGACTTACTCTGCGCACGTTTCTGGACTTTCACCGTGGAGCAATGGAAGCCCAACTCAACACACCCACTATCACGGTACATTTAAGGGAAACATTTCAAAAGCATCCACAATACAATTTATACAACACATGTATAAAACGAGATTCGATCCATCAACCATGGAGATCAAACAAAACATGTAAAAACATATTTTCATCAAAACGTTTTAGAAATTGAGACTCCACCTCACAGGCTAGCTCCAAACCTTCAATAAAACACGTTTTTCACGAAAGCCAAACCTTTTTTTTCCAAAAGGAACCCAACCATGCACCCCAAAAGGATCACCAAACCACCCAAACCACACACCCAGCACTTCAGTCGACTTGTCTCACTCACCCAGTCGGTTGGAAACTAGCTGGAAAACAAGAAAATCCCAACAGAAGAAATTCAGTCGACTGACCCTCCTATTCCAGTCGACTGGGAAGCCCAAATCAAGATCCAGTCGACTGACCACCATGGTCTAGTCGACTGGGAAGCCCAAATCAAGATCCAGTTGACTGACCACCATAGTCCAGTCGACTGGACAACCCATAAAATTGATTTTAAGCCACGATTTTTGCTTCCAAATCTCAAATCAAGCCTCCAAATATCCATATAACACCCTTGGACACTCACACGTCCAAACCCCACACCAAAACCTCAAAAGAAAACTCTCGGAACACACATCCATCCACCGAAACGATGAAAAATGATTTTTAAACCAAAAATCCGATTTAAACATAAATCATTTTTCATGCATTTTTAAACGGTAGATATGCTTAAGATTACACATGTAGACACCCCAATTTGACCCCACTCAATATTAGGTGGATTCGATGATGAAAACATGTGAAACAAGTGCTTCAGTTCGATCCTCGAAAAGTGATCCAAGCTCGGAATTTGAACCTTAACCATCAAAAACCTTCAAAACCAATGACTTGTTGTCCAAGCAATTCCCAAACCTGGCGACCGCCAACTCCATTGTAGCGACCGACAATAGAACCTTGTGGAACCTTTTACAACATGGCAACCACCAACACAACATGGAGACCGCCACCTCACATTGTGGCGGCCGCCAACTCCAAATGGCCTGACGTGTCTAAAAACGTGTCAACATCTCATTGGTTGATAAACTCTATAAATACCGTACCTCTGGTATGTTTTAGAGGGATAGAAAATTAGAGAGAGGCTTAGTGAGAGAAATTCTGCCGAGATGCGAGTAATTCTGAGCCCCAACGCCGAAGTCCTGCCGAAATGCCATAAGCTGAGTCTCCAAAGTCCTACAGCCCTAGCTTGGATCACTACCCGAGGATTGGAGCATTGAAGCACATCCCCCCCAATTTGAGGATTCCGTAACAATCCAAGTATTACGCTTGGATCCCCGATCCTTCTAGCTCCATCTTCTCTCTTTTGAAGTGATCGGATTAATTTCCACGTATCTGTTTCGATTATATTCTTGTTTTACTTATTAGTTATTACATTTATGTTTAATTCATACTTTAACTTATGTAGTTTACTTGTTTTGTTAATTTACTTACTTACATTTTAAACTTATTGTAAATTATTAAATCATTGAATAATGCTAATATTTTTAGCAATTACAACTTATCAATGTTGTTAATTGTTATAATCTAATGCACTTAGATAAAAAAAATTGTTGTAATAGTCAATATTACATCCATTTAAATTCTAATATTTCATTCTTTTTCTTTTTCTTTTTTTTCCATTTACATTAATTTAATGTTCTAGCATTTAATTTTCTTTTAGTCTAAATTTCACTTCAATGGCATTTTATTTCATTTTCTTGTCCTAATTAGTTTAATGCTCCATTTCATTTTATTCTCTTATTAGTGTAACTTTCTTTTATATTATTTTATTTTCTTTCAGTAGCAATCTTAATTTTCTTGCAAAGTCCTATTTAACATTTCATTTCTCGTAATATTAATATTCCTTCATGGTATTTTTCTTTTATTTTGCTAAAATCGAAAAACATAAAAAGCTTTTAAGTTAATTCTCATCTTTAAGCAATTCATAATTTTCTCTTTTAAAGTACTCCATTATTCTTTCCATTTCTTTTATTTTCTTCTCTTTTATTCTCTTTTAAAATGTAAAATGTTAATAACTAAATCTTCTTAACTTATCTTTTATAATATTTTTCTTTTCTTCTATTAACAACAAAAAACACAAAAACATGAAGATATCTTCTCTTATTCTTCCTACTTTTATCTTTTATGTAAATAATTAGATTTTCTTCTTAATAATATTTTCTACCCTTGCCAAATCTTTTTCTTTTCATTTAAATTTTTGAGTTCTCTTTTGTTACAAAACTCTTATTTTAAATTTCTTTGTTAAATCGACTTTCTTTTAATATAGCATTCTTCTCTTTTATACATCTCTTATTTTATATTGATTCATCATGTTAATGTAAACTTAGTTAATTTTAATAATACGCAAGTTTTAGTTTCTTTATTTAGAAGCATGTTTAGGATAGTTTGATTTTTCTTTTGTAGTAAATCCATGTTTAGGTGGTTTGGCCAATTTAGCATATTTTTATTCTTTTAACCAAATCATGCTAATTTAGGTTGTTTAAACAATATTGCATGTGGGTATGTGTACCATGTATCCTTTAGTTAGAAATTGTATGCTATAGGACTTGGGATTTTACCATTTATTTGTTTGGAGTGTTATGTGCATATTTCATGTATTTTCTATATTTGATTTTGGATGTTCTCTCTTTGCCTCCATCTTCTTTATCTGTATGCATTTGAGAAATCATATTAAAGAACCAATGATGATTAGTAGAGGCCAACCTTACGGTTGGGCGAACGGGGTGCCTAACACCTTCGCCGATTTGTACCTTAGCCCCCGAACCCTCTTTCTCTGGTTAACGTTTTAAAGATCAGTAGCCAATTTTGTTTTTCTTAGTTTTACCCAAAAACTAAGTGGCGACTCCATTTTCAACAAAAAGAAGTTTTCAAATTTTGGTTTTCAAAGTGTTAAAAGATTTTTTTTTAAACATTCATTGAATTCCTTATTTTTGAATATTTTTCAAAATGACCCCTAAATCCCAAAGCCATAGTATTTTCTGGCGACTCCGTTGGGGACTGGTTTATAAAATCAAATAAGAGGGCTAGACTTGAAAACATCATTGGTTCTTAACACCCTTTAACAACTTAACAGTCTAGGATCCTACCTCGGTGAGTTTAAAACTCGACGTCTCGAACCACCTGCAAAATCGAGCTTCACCAGAATGAAATTCTGTCCAGATGGATGCGAAGACCATGATGCCAACAACAAGGATCGGCTGTTGTACCGTGAAAAACCAAGCCCCGGGCCCCCGAGATGTTAGAGAGAATGCAGAAAGAAAAAGAAAGAAACTTAGAGAGTAAGTTTTAAAAATATCTTTTTGAAAATATCTAACTTCAGATATTTATAGGCCTCTAAAATATCTTTCTTTTTAAATTTTCGAAATTCGAACCGTAACTCCCAACAACCCCGGGAACCAACCCAGCATGGATATTTAAACTCAAACATTCATCAAAACATATATAAACATAAATAAACACGTCGAATATATATATATATATATAACTCAAAAAAGAAACAGAACATGGTCTCACAACTCTCCCCCCTTAAGGAATTTTGCCCCCAAAATTCGCTACAAGGTCACAAGGTAAACAGCTTCGGGTATCTAGCACGCATCACAGACTCAAGCTCCCACATCGCTTCTTCAACCCCGTGATGAAGCCATTGGACTTTGACATAAGCAATTGTTTTGCCCCTCAACACTTGCTCTTTTGTGTTTAGAATCTTCACTGGACACTCCTCATAAGAAACATCCTCATCAACTTGCTGCTCGGCCCAATCTAACACATGTGAAGGATCAGGCTCGTACCTCCGAAGCATAGAAACGTGGAACACGTTATGCACAGATGCTAACAGAGGTGGCAAGGCCAAACGATATGCAATCTCTCCAAGCTTGTCAAGAATCTCAAAAGGCCCAATGAAACACGGTGATAACTTCTTGCTACGACCAAACCTCATCAAAACTCTACGTGGCGAGACCTTTGGAAACACGTGATCTCCCACTGCAAACTCCAAAGGCCTTCTCCTCTGATTTGCATAACTCTTTTGCCAGCTTTGAGCTGTCAAAAGGCATTGGCGAATCACCGCAATCTTCTCCATCGTCTCCCGTACCATTTCGGGTCCCAAGACTATGGTCTCACCCACATCTATCCAACACACTAGTGACCTACACGGTCTATCATACAAAGCCTCATACGGTGCCATCCCAATACTGGACTGATAGCTATTGTTGTATGCAAACTCTGCCAATGGTAGATGATCCTCCCAAGAACCTTTGAAATTAAGGACACTTACCCTCAACATATCCTCCAGAATCTGTATAGTCCTCTCAGACTGACCATCCGTCTGGGGGTGAAAGGCAGTACTGAACATCAAGTTCATCCCCAAAGCCTCCTGAAGACCCTGCCAACAGCGCGATGTAAATCGCGGGTCTCGGTCAGAAACAATAGACACTGGCACTCTATGCAACCGGACTATCTCTCTGATATATAATCTACTCAGTCTATCCACTAAATCCTTCACACGGATGGGAAGAAAGTGTGCAGACATCGTCAACCTATCAACCACAACCCATACGGCGTCGTGTCCCCTAGGTGACCGAGAAAGTCCCGACACAAAGTCCATCGTGACGCTCTCCTACTTCCACTCTGATATTGGCAACGGCTGTAACAATCTTGCCAGTCTTTGGTGTTTCGCCTTCACCTTCTAGCAGGTAAGGCACCGAGAAACAAATTGGATCACATCTCTCTTCATTCCTATCCAACAGAACTGACGACGTAGGTCATGACACATCTTCGTACCTCCTGGATGCACAGGAAGGCGAGAATGATGACACTCATGTAGTATATCTGTATGGCATGACTCTGGCACAAACAGCCTCTTGGCCAACCGCAAACTCTAATCTGAACTCACAACCCATCCTACTGTATCCTCTCCACTAGCAACATGATCTCGTATCATCTGAACTTCTCGATCCATCTGCTGGACCTCTAGCACTCGTGCAATCAATGTTGGTCGTGAAACTACTAAAAATAAGGTGGCATCCATTGCTGTCACTCTGAGTCACAGATTAAACTCCCCGATCTCTCCAAGCATGTGCCACTCGCGTATAGCCACAGAAGCTAACAACCCATAAGATCTTCTATTGAGCGCATCAGCTACAACATTGTCCTTCCTTAGGTGATACTGCAAGTCAAAATCATAATCCTCCAATAACTCCATCCATCGTCCTTGGCGCAAGGTCAGGACCTTCTGCGAAAATAAGTATTTTAAACTCTTGTGATAGGAGAAAACCTCGAAGTGCTCACCATAAAGATAGTGACGCCATGTCTTCAAGGTAAAGACCACGGCTGCCAACTCTAGATCATGCATCGGGTAGTTCTTCTCACGAATCTTCAACTGCGAGAACCATATGCTACATCCTTACCTTCCTTCATCAGAACACAGCCTAAACCATCACGTGATGCATCACAGTACACTGTATACCCCAAGCCTCACTCTGGGATAATCAACACTGGTGCACTAGTCAACCTCGTCTTCAGCTCCTGAAATGCTGACTCACAGGACTCACTCCAAATGAACACAACTCCCTTCCGCGTCAGACGCGTCATCGGCGCAGCAAGTCTCGTAAAATCCTTCACGAACCGTCGATAGTAGCCTGCTAAACCCAAAAAACTATGGATCCCAAAGACGTTCTTCGGTCGCTCCCAACCCATCACGGCATCTGTCTTTGATGAATCCACTGCTACTCCGTCTGTCGATACTACGTGTCCAAGAAACCTCACCTCAGATATCCAAAACTCGCACTTCTCGAACATCGCATACAAGCGATGCTCTCTCAATGTTTGAAGAACAATACGCAGGTGATCCTCGTGTACCTCTCTAGTGGGTGAATAGATGAGAATATCATTCACAAACACCACCACAAAACTGTCCAAATAAGGATGGAAGATTCGGTTCATCAAACCCATAAACGTAGCAGGAGCGTTCGTCAGACTGAACGACATGACCAGAAACTCATAGTGACCATAGCGAGTCCGGAAGGCGGTCTTCGCTATGTCCTCGTTCCTAATCCTCAACTGGTAGTACCCTGATCTCAAGTCAATCTTGAAAAAGCAGCTCGACCCCTTCAACTGATCAAACAAATCATCTATCCTCGGCATATGATACTTATTTTTTACTGTCACCAGATTCTGTTGGAACGCAGAAGAAAAATTAGGAACCGGCGCCGTGACCGTAAAAATCGGCACGTGCGTTTTTCATGAAAAACGATAACCTTAAACAGATATATTATTATTAAATATACCTTCAAGAAACTTGTTCAAGTTTCTTTGATGCAGAACAACGATTCGAGACGACCCAATGATCTTCTCACGTATATCCCGACGCACACGACGATCCCGGCGA
>JAUMHN010032340.1:0-29041 GCA_032360265.1 Heliamphora ciliata | reverse complement strand
AAGTAAGTTTGAATTGGGGTGAGAATTTACCTCCTCATCCATGCTAGCCATCAAGCAAAAATTTGCAACTTCCTCATTGCTAGAACTTTTGCAAGACTCGTTTAAATCCATGTCATCTCAAGTTGTAGCTTTCATGGCCCTCTTTTTTTTTTGGGATCCTTTTTAAGAAAAGGACACTCCGGCTTGATGTGTCCCGTTTTCCTGTAATTGTAGCAAGTGATGGGATCTTTCTTGTAATCTCTCTTACTTGAATTATTTTTATCAAATCTTGTGTTACGGAATATTCTTGCAAATCTTTTATCTATTTTGAAGAACTTTCCGAGTCTTCTAGTGATGAGAGCCATATCATCATCATTAAGCTCCTCTTTTTCTTCGTTACTAGAACTTTCTTTTGACTCTTTTAGAGCAATAGATTTCTTTGCTTTGTTTTTCTCGTTGACTCTATCGTTGATCTTGAGTTCATATGTCAAGAGGGATCCGATGAATTCATCCAATGTCATAACTCTTAGATCTTTAGCTTCTGAAATGGCCGCCGCCTTAGCTTCCCAAATAGGTGGTAACGCCTTGAGCACTTTCCTTAACAATTCACAAGATTGGTAAGATTTTCCAAGAGCACTAAGAGAATTAATGATGTGAGTAAACCGAGTATACATGCTAGAGATGGATTCATCATTACTCATTTTAAATCCTTCATATTCACTAATTAACCTATCAATTCTAGAGTCTTTAATTTCTTGTGTACCTTCATATGTAATTTCTAATTTTTCTCATATTTCTTTAGTATTCTTGCAAGTCATAATACGATTATATTCATTTGCATCAAGAGCACAATATAAAGCATTCATAGCACTAGAATTTATTTAGAGTAGTTTCATATCACTCTCATTCATTTCTTCTTCACATTTTGGAACCTCATTTCCTTCAACAGTTTTAGTAGGTTTAAAGTTACCTTAGATAATCACTCTCCAAGCTCTCAAATCCATTGTTTGGATGAAAATTCTCATTTCTTGTTTCCAAAAGGTGTAATTTATACCACCAAAGATAGGAGGTCTTATAGAGGATTGGCTCTCTTCAAAAGGGAATACACCTATACTTGCCATAGATCTTTTCACAAAAACTTGTTAGGTAAAAATGTGATCTATCCTCTCATACCAATTGTGTGTAATGTGATCCCAAGAGGGGGGTGAATTGAATATTTAAAAATTTCTTTCAAGATATTCAATTTAAAGCAACCAATATATATTCTCTTGATCTTAAGAGGATAAAAAAATATTCAAACATTTATAAATATAAAGAGTTTGAGAGTTAAAGAGAATGAAATCGAGATTTTTACAAGGTTCGGCACACCGGCCTTCGTCCTTGCCTCTAGCAACACGCTCGAGGATTTTCACTAATCTCTCCTTATAGGCGGAGATGCCTCTCTCCTTTACAAGGTGGAAAAACTTTTACACCAAGAACGTAAGAGCTGTTAAACCCAAGTAATATTCCCTCACTTGAACAAGGTTATGACCAAGCCTTAACAATTGTTTGATGAAAAGTGTGTACAATAATGGGCTCCTTCAATGATCAAGTGAGTACAACAATATAGCACAGTAATTCACTTTCAAGGAATATATCAAATGAAGCTAAATGAGATTTTCTTAGTGTTTCTCACAAGTATGAGTAAGAATATGAAATATGAATGCTCAAGAATGAGTGGTAAGTGAGTATGATCTTTGAAAAGCTTCTTATCTAATTTTATATTGATGATACGATCCTTTTATAGCCAAATTTTTGAGCTAGCCATTGTGGCTGAAGAGATGGTTTGACTTTCCAAGAAAAACTAGCCGTTATGCAGTCAAATCAGTCCTTCTGGATCATTCAGTCGACTGAGGGCATAAGTTCAGTCAACTGAACCTATAAAAGGTCCATTCAGTCGACTGAGTTTAAGGGTTTAGTCGACTAAACCTTTTAAGGTTCCTCAATTGAAATTCTAGAATGTCTTTCAGTCGAGTGGTATTGAAGATTCAGTCGACTGAACCTTTGAGGTTCAGATTTCAAACTTTAAAGATCATTTCATGAAAGTTTTGAATGAAAAGTAAGATATTTATTAGTTTTGATATGTTTAAGTTACAAGATAAACTTGTTAAAATGTTTCTCAATCTAAACACAAGTTTAGTTCTTTCATAAAACATTTTATTCTTTTAGGAAAGAGATATTCATGAGTTATACCTTTTCACTTTTGGTTTTCTATGTGCTTCAAAGGATATATTAAAAGAGTAATGAACTTATATTGATCATATCTTGCAATACAAATGAAAACCTTAAACTAAGTCTTCAATCCTTTGTCTTTTGCATTGTTCCAAAAACTTGTTATCGAAGTATTTGACTTGAATATGTTTCATGGCTTTGACTTTGTATGTTTAATTATGCTTAACATGTATTTCTTGTAAATGTTCTCAATTTGCATAATTAGATACTTAGGTTTGTTATCATCAAAATGATCGTTAAAGCCTTGTTAGGCCAACAAGGGTTGTATACTAAAAATTATGTTTTTAGTATTTAATTTTTTTTAATAAAATTAATTTTCTATTTTATGAGAATATTAATAAGTAATGCATGCAATATCATTTATCTAAAATTTATGCATGGATGCCTTTATTCTGTACAGTATTCAATCGGGTGTATAGAGTATGGCTTATACACAGAAGATCAGATTTTAGGTTCTTACAAAATATAAGTTATTTGTTCACAGTTTAGATAAAAATGGACATACTATCGGTACGACTGTAGTATATAGTTTTAGTAGATCTGTCTTGATTACAAGGAACAGATAATTGTATCGTCTATTATTCTGACTCTTTGTGTTAGTACACTTTGTGTGTATTGAACGGGACACATTGAGGTAATTAATTTTAAACTGACTATATAAATTAATTTACACCCCAAGTTTATTATAAACAGTGCTTATATTCTTAATTCTAAAATAATTATTAATTTGTATATATTTAATATTTGTTATTTTGATTCATTAGAGGGTATGATCTTATATGGGTCTATATTTTCGGTGAGTTAGATACCGGTATTATTTACATGATGAATATTAATTATTAACGAAATTCACGTCTCGAATGATCGAAATTGATGATATTTCCTTAAGGATGTTTATAAGTTTTGATCGAATCAAACCTTATAGATGGATTTGATTATCCAGCAGTCAAATAGTTAAGCAGAAGGGTTTAAAGAATTTCAAGATACCGATTAAATTAAATTATCAGTATTTAAATTTAATTGGCGGGTATCAAAAATCTTAACGTGGGGAGATAAGTTGAGCATTTAATAATAGGAGCTCAATGTAAGAAGGTCTTGAGATTATGACTTAGAGTGCAATTACAGTTCTTTAGTAGTGTGAACTATAATTTAGTGTTTTATTGAAACTGAAAAAATCGCCACAAGGTTTTCATAATTATAGATACTGCTGTGGGGTTTGCTTGATTGTAGAAATTGCTGGATAGGTATCTGTGTTCTATTAGAAGCCCTTGTCATAATTACTCCACATGTCCTTACTGTAACACTATAAATATACGGGTAGGGTGAACTAAATTCATAACTTTTCTCCAAGTCTAAAGCTTACCAGGTTCTGCCGGTACGAGTTTTTGAAGGATCTAGTCCACACTATGTTCGGGAATTGCATAAGAAAATACAGTAGAAGGTCTGACGGGAGCTTTAACTCGGAATCAAAATCGTAGTTAGAGAATCGACAGAAATTTTTTTTTTCTAAATTAACTGTGATTGCATGGAGTTTTATTTTGATCGTTCGACATTAAAAGTTTTATTTGGAATTCGTTTTGGCATTTGGCCATTCAGTTAATTTTTATCAAAAATCGTATACAAAAATAATGATCTTGGCAGTTGTGCCTCTAACAATTGGTATCACAGCCATTTTATTTTTTGTTTACGGTTTGTCGAGATCGGGTAGTTTTAGAACTGTGCTAACTTTGTTTTGCAGGCTTTTAAATTCTAATTTTATGATTATCTTATTTTTTATGTCTGATTGAATGGATTAAATGATGATTTAATTTTTTAATCACGAGGGTTGATAGTAATAGATTAAGTTTTTTCTAGATCGAATGTAAGCTTACAGGGCTTAGGTTTCGATGTAATAGCAATTTTTTATTTTTAAATATCTATTTAGTATATTTAAAAACATATTAAATATCAAAGAATACGAAGAACAGGCAGCGGCACCAGCGGTAGTTTCGAGTTTTTACGGGCCACAGATCGCGGTAATTTTTTACAGTTTTAAAATAATTTTTTTGGTGAGTTTTTTCAGTTTTTATATATTAAAAATAGCAGTAAAAATAAGTCAAAACATCAGTAAAAATTAACAAAAATAGCACACCACCAGGAGATTTTTTGGGAGATTTTTGGAGATTTTTGGAACTATTTTTTGGAACAATTTTTTAGGCATAAAATAGCAATAAACATACCTTAAAATATTATCTAAAAAACATTAAAAAAATTGGGCCAAAATAGTGTTGAAAATAGGCGGTTTCTGGCGACATAGGGGCGGTGCTGTTTGGGGCTAATTTTTGGAACTTTTTGGGATTGTTTTCGAGGCATTCTTTGAAGCAATAAGTTGCTGGATATTTGTGCTATTCTTTTTAAAAAAATGAGAGCAAAAACACCTCCAAAAAAAGCCCAAATGGACAGCTATTAGGGAGGGCGGCGGCTTTCAGGCTATTTTTTCAATAGTTTTCGGGAATGTTTTTGGATTAGATTTTTTTTAAAAAATTATTACTTTTCAATAACTATTTTTCAGTATAAACGGCGTAAAAACGGAGCACCAAGGTGGCGGAAAAAGTCGCCTGAAGCTGGCGGCACATGGTGGTAGCGGCGGTGGAAGGTGGTCGTCAGTTGTGGGCTATCCCAGGCTGTCTTGGGTCGATATTTCTGATGTGTTTTGATACTTGTATGATATATTTGTATATATCAAAGTGTATCAATGAATCCTGACGCAATCGAGATATAGAAAGTTGACAGGAACAAGAATTTTTACAGCTTATCTTTAATAGGAGACTGAAACGTTTCAGTATTTTACTTTGATTATAAAATTAAGATATATACACATCTTGCATATATATTCATATCAACTGCATGGATGATGTATATATGTTTTATATTCTTCTGTTAATTTAATTAATTCGAGAAATTCGATTTTAATTGAAATATTTTGTAATGAAAAATAAAATAATTTTTTTTAATTAAAGTTTTTTAATTAAATGAAATTTTTTTAGATATTTTATTTTCTACAAAATATTACGTTTAAAACGATTTTTTTTATAAATTTGAATATCTTGAAAAAATATGAAAATTAATTTCAAATTTTAAATTAATTAAATAAAAAAATATTTAATCTAAATAAATTATTATTTTTCAAAAAATTTGTAACGAAAAATAAAATAAATGCCTTTAATCACTAACTTAGCTGAAAAGCTCAAGAAAAAATTGTGCAATTATTAAATTTTATTTGTTCCGCATTAAAATACAAAAAGATGGTTTGAAAAATTAAAATCTTTGGAATCGTGTACACAGAAAGAAATTTAATTCTTTCAGATCGTGTGATTTTCAAAATTATTAAATTTATTTTAATGAAATAGATTTTTATAACTCTAAGTGGGTAAGAGAATTTATTCATAGATAAATCTCGTGGTCTCTATCACCAGTTTGTAGGCGATGTAATTAAATCCTACGTGTTAGCACTAATACCTTTCTTCGCATCGGACAGATTAATTGTAATAACGCCAGTACAAACGTCATTTAGGGATAATTCTAGATAATTGTTAGTGTGGATCACTTCTTCATCTGAAGGGTTCATTACGAAGCAATTGATTTGGGATTAGGTTATGGTTAACACTTGGCTGTATATAATAGTATCATCTCCATTTGAGTCACTTCTATTATATACTAGATCGAAGTTATGTCAGCTATTTAATTTTACTTGATAGGGTTAGTTTCCTAGATAGTAAAATTTATAAGAATTAGCCTGTCTAGACATACGATGGATAGTAGACGTCCTTCCATTGAGGCATGCTGTTGATAGGGTTCCAAACTACTGGCGAATTTCTTTTAAGATAGTAGAGGGAACCAAATTAAAATAAATTTAAAGTATTGCTCGTCATAATTAATGGTATTTTTAATTATGTGATTCTCATGATTAAAATGGCTTTCAACCCACTCGCTTCAATACTCAAAGAAAAAAAACTTACGAAACCGAATTATGTTGACTGAAAAAGAAACTTGGACATTGTATTAACTTTCGAGGATTATAAATTTGTGTTAACTGATATATGTCCACTAGTACCTGATGTGGGAGTGACCGAATAGGAAATCCAGACTCATTAGAAGTGGCAGAAAGTTGATCAGATGGCTCGCTGTTACATTTTAGCTTCAATGTCAAATGTTTTGCAGCATCAGCATCAGCCTATGCCCAGTACTTATGACATGATTATGAATCTCAAAAAAATATTTAAGGATCAAAATCGTGCTGCTAGGCAGGTAGCATGAAATCTCTAATGAATGTAAACATGGCTGAAGGCACCCTAGTTAGGGATCATGTTCTTAAGGTGATCAGTCTTCTGAATGAACTGGAGATCCTAGGAACTGAAATTAATGGGAAAACCCAGGTCGATATCATACTCTAGTCATTGCCTAAAAGTTTTAAGTAATTCTACGTGAACTACACCATGAACAAGCTCAACTTTTCATTGGTAAAACTTCTTAAGGAACTTTAAGCAGCCGAGGGTGTTCTTAAGAATTCAGGTTCTGTTCTTCATCTTAGCCGAAAAGTAAGAAGAAGAAAAAGATTTAGACATAGGGAGGCACAGGTCCAAAAGCTGGTGTGAAGAAGTCGAGAGGCAAGTGCTATCACTGTAACCAGTTTTGCATTGAAAAAAGCAGTGTTCGATTTTTCTCAGTAAGCAGAACAAAGAAGGTAATTTATGTTCACTAGTGGTTGAAACATGTTTAGTGGTGTTATCTACCGGTACCTGGTGTGTATATACGTGAGTCACTAATCATATCTATAATTCTTTGTAGGGGTTCCAAAAAATTAGGTAGCTCAGCGATGGAGAAATATACCTGCATATGGGTAATAATACAAGGGTGACAACAGTTGCAGTAGGAGATGTCACTCTCAGCCTTAGTAAAGATAGGATACTACTTCTAAAATATTGTTTTTATGTACCTTTGATTAGAAGAAATTTAAATTTCGGTCTCGAGTTTAATAAATGAAAAATATTTTGTTCATTTTGATGATTCTGTCGTTGTGAAAAAAAAAAATTTTATTTGTTCTGGTACATTAGTGGATGTCGTATCTCCTACCTCTTCTATATTATAATTAACTGAATTAAATAACACATCTAATTTACCATATAAGAAAAAAATTTCTTCTTTAATAAACCAAACGTTTCTTTGACACTTACGCTTGGACCATATTAATCTAAGAAGGATAAATAGACTGGTAGCAGATTGACCTTTGAGTTCATTAGAAGTGGAGACACTTCCAGTCTGTGAATCCTGGTTAGAGGGTAAGATGACCAAGAGACTCTTTTTGCCCAAAGGCTATAGAGCTAAAGAATCATTGGAACTGATTCATTCTGATGTGTGTGGTCCTATGACAATCTGAGCTAGAGGTGGTTTTGAGTACTTTGTCAATTTCATTGATGACTACTCAAGATATGGATACATTTACCTGATGCACCATAAGTCTGGATGCTTTGAGAAATTCAAAGAATTCAAAGCGAAGGTGGAGAAGAGTTTGCGTAAAAGTATCAAATCACTATGATCTAACCGTAGTGGAGAATACTTATTTGGAGAGTTAATGGATTACCTTTCATCAAAAGTGATTATATCCCAATTGACTGTACCTGACACTCCGCAGCAGAATAGTGTAGCAGAAAGAAAGAATAAGACTCTTATAGAAATGGTAAAGTCCATGATGAGTTATTTAGGCATACCTGATATGTTTGGGGGACTCGCATTAGAGACAATGGTTTGCATTCTGAACTTGGTACCTTCTAAGTCAGTACCTTCTACTTCCTTAGAATTGTGAACCAGGCATAAGCCTAGTTTGAAATACATTCGGATATGGTGGTGTCCAGCACATGTGCTAAAAGGGAACTATAATAAGTTGGAATCGAGGACAGACGTCTATTTTTTTGTGGGGTATCCCAAGGGAACGAAGGGTTGTCTATTTTATAATCCTAAGAACTAGAAGGTCATTGTTAGAACCAATGCTCGATTCTTGAAAGATGATTATATTATGGATCATGGGCCTAAAAGAAATATTATTCTAGAAGAACTGAGTGCAAACACCAGTAGAATGGAAGAGGAACCACAAGTCACTGATATCCCATTATCTCATCGTAGTGAGAGGATTATCAGAACAGGTGCAAATCATGAACAGGGTACTGATGCACATGGTTCAAATTCTACATAGTGTGTAATTGTTAGTACACAGACACAAGTAGTGCCTCGTCGTAGTGGGAGGATTGTTCAACAACTTGATTGGTATATGTTCTTGGGAGAGTCTTTTGATAAGATCCCGGTAAAACTAGATACCAAGCCCTGTAACTACAATGAAGCACTTCAGGGCAAAGATGCAGATCTTTGGCAAAATGCTATGAATTTTGAGATAGAATCTTTATATTCTAATCAGATCTGAAAACTTGTTGAACCACTTGAAGGGAAAAAACCCATTGGATGCTGGTGGATCTATAAGAGAAAGAGATGAGCAGATCGGAAGGTTAAAACCTTCAAAGCTAGGCTTGTTACAAAAGGGTTCACTCAGAAAGAAGGGATCGATTATGAGAAAACATTTTTGGCAGTAGCCATGCTTAAGTCTATTCGGATTCTCTTATCCGTTGCTACTCATTTTGATTACGAAATCTAACAAATAGATGTCAAAACAGCTTTCCTTAACTGAAGTCTTGATGAGTGTATCTATATGGCACAATCAGCTGGTTTCATAGTGAAGGGCCAGAAGCACTTGTTATGCAAGCTTAAGAGATTAATTTATGGACTTAAGGAGGCATCAAGTCTTGGAATACTCGGTTTGATCAAGCCATAAAGTATTATGATTTTGATCAGAGTCTAGATGAGTCCTACGTGTACAAGAAGCGTAACAGAAGCGTGGTGATCTTCTTAATACTATATGTAGACAATATCTTGCTCATTGGAAATGATGTGGGGCATTATCTATGGTAAAAGTATGATTATCTGGACAGTTTGATATGAAGGACTTAAGAGAAGCCAATCACATCATTAAAATCAAACTTGTGCGAGATCAGAAACAAAAGATGTTAGGTTTATCACAAGCAAAGTATATCAATGATATCCTTACTCGTTTTAGTATGCAGAATTCTAAGAAAAGATTTCTCCCTTTCAGGCATAAAATTACTCTATCTAAGGATCAGTATCCTAAGACATCTGATGAGATAGAGAAGATAAATGCGATTTCTTATGTTTTGGCAATCGAAATCCTCATATATGCTATGCTTTACACTAAACCCGACATCTGCTTTGTCGTTAGCATGGTTAACAGATATCACTCTAACCCAGGGCAGGAGCATTAGATTGCGGTAAAAAATATAATCAAGTACCTGAAAAAGACTAATGATTATATGTTGGTTTACCAGGAAGATAGTCTAGTACCTATAGGGTGCATAGACTCAGATTTTCAGTCTGACAACGATTCTCGTAAGTCTACTTCAGGATATGTGTTTACCTTAGGAGGTGGAGTTATAAGTTAAAGGAGTATCAAGCAGACCTGTATTGCTGATTCCACCATGGAGGCCATGTACGTGCAGCTTCTGAAGCATCTAAGGAGGCCGTTTGGCTCAGGGACTTCCTGTTGGATCTATGAGTGGTCCATTTAGTTCAGTCGGTTATTACACTTTATTGTGATAATAGTGGAGCGGTTGCAAACTCGAAAGAACCAAGAGTCTACAAGAAAAGAAAGCACATTGAGCATAAGTATACCTGATAAGAGAAATTGTATAGAGGAGTGATATTGTTGTGACCAAGATTGCATCAGGAGACAACCTTGCATATCTTTTTATAAAGAGCTTACCGGCTAAGACTTTTGATAATCATGTAGAAGGTATGAGAGTCAAATGTGTGGCAGCATGGTTTTGAATATAAGTGAAAAATTGTTAGGGTTGTATACTGAAAATAATATTTTTATTATTTTATTATATTTTTCATAAAATTAATTTTTTATTTTATGAGAATCTTAATGAGCAATGTATGCAATATCATTTCTTTAAATATTATGCATGGATGTTCTCTTTTCTATACAACATTTAATTTGGTGTGTAGAGTACGCTTACACATAGAAGATCAGATTTTAGGTTCTTGCACAATATAAGTTATTTGTTTACAGTTTAGATGGAAATAAACATACCATCGGTACGACTGTAGTACAGAGTTTTATTAGGCATGTCTTGGTTACGGGGAACATATAATGGCGTCGTCTATTGTTTCGACTTTCTGTGCTAGTGCACTTTGTGTGTATTGAACGGGACACAATGGAGTAATTAATTTTATACTGACTATATAAATTAACTCACATCCCAAGGTTATTATGAATAGTGCTTATACTCTTAATCCTTAAATAATTATTGATTTGCGTATTTTTAATATTTATTATTTTGATTCATTAACCGGTGCGATCTTATATGGGTCTATATTTTCGGTGAGTTGGATAACGGTATTATTTATATGATGACTATTAATTATTGACGAAATCCATGTCTCAAATGATCGGGAATGGCGATACTCCCTTAAGGAAGCTTATAAGTTTTGACCGAGCTAAACCCTGCAGGTGAATATGATTATCAGATAGTCAAATATGTTAAGTGGAAGGCTTAAGAAATTTTAAGATGCCGATTAAATTAAATTATCAGTAATTAAATTTAATTGGCGAGTATCGAAAATCTTAACGTGGAGAGATGAGTTAATCATTTAATAATAGGAGCTCAATGCAGAAAGGTCTTGAGGTTATGGGTTAGAGTGTAATTACAGTTCTTTAGTGATGTAAACTGTAATTCAGTATGTTATGAAAATTGCAGAAACCACTGGAAAGTTTTCATAATTATAGATACTGTCGTGAGGTTTGCTTAATTGCGAAAATCGCTGGATAGGTATTTGTGTTTCACTAGAAGTTTTCATCATAATTACTCCACATATTTTTGCTGTAGCCCTATAAATATGCGGGTAGGATGAACCAAAAAATTCATAACTTATCTTCAAGACTAAAGCTAACCAGGTTCTGTCGGTACAAGTTCTCGAGGGATCGTAGCCTACACTATGATCGGGAATTGTATAAGTGAATACAGTAGAATGTCTGACGGGAACTTTAACTCGTATTCAAAATCGTAGTTAGGGAATCGATCGAAAAAAGGTATTCTTCTAAATTAACTGTGGTTGCACAGATTTTTATTTTGATCGTTCGACATCAAAAGTTTTAGTTAGAGCCTTTTCGACATTTGCCCATCCAGTTAATTTTTATCAAAAATCGTTTACAAAAACAATGATCTTGGCAGTTGTGCCTGCAACAGTCTAAGCCCCAAGGATGTGACATGATCATTGACATGTCAGCGGTTGCCACAAACCTTCCCCATTGACATGGCGATTGCCATGTGACGTTTGGAAATCCCAACGGTCGCCACCTTCAAAGGTAGCGATCGCCACTTCCAAACCCGTACAAGGCTCCCAAGCTGCACGGGTTAGGCTCACTTCTCTCGTCCTCACTCTCTCGCTAGCTCCCTTGCTCTGTCAAACCCTCTTGACTTTTCCTTTGCCTTCGAGCTTCTTTCTCTTACCTTTCTGAACATGGTGGGACACTGTCATCTTGATGACATTTCGTGGGTACTACGGGGTTCCTCTGCGGGTGAGTGCTCTCAATGGGCACCCTTGGGGACACGACCACCAGTCTTCGTGCTAGTAGAGTTACCACTACTTATCCCTCCACCGTGCTGGGAGCGATGGATGCCTTGGCCCTTGAGGCAGAGCGTGTCTCTCACTATGCTACTAAGGATGAGGCACGGGCAGCTGTCGTGGCGCAGACGGCTACAGATGCTGCTGCTGAGGCCGAGGTCGTAGATTTCTTGGATCCTCATACTAGAGAGGGTCTTCCCACACCCTTTAATCCACACACCTATGCTCCGGGACCCCATAGGTTGGGTCTAGGTGGGATGAGGCTTTACGAGTGTCCCGTCGATGCCGTTGTTGCTAACGTCCTCCTCCGAGAGCCGGACCAGCATATTCATGCTAGCGTCCCTCGGAAGGTTTTCCTGTTTATTTATGTCAGTATTTTACTTTTATATCTTGAATATAGATGCATGTCTAGGATCCTCGATGACTTGCTATTTTTACGATATGATGTATATGATATTTGTATGCAATATTGAGATCTGTTAATGAACTGGACATTTAAATATGTAATCACATTAAAAGAACAAATCTGAACACTTGACTAAAAAATTAGCTAGGTACATGTTCAAAAGAGATTCTAAAACAGTAAGGATACTAGAGTTAGGGTTTAGATGCAAACAATAAAGGGAGACGGTTTTTTATTTTTATTTTTTTAGAAAATTACAAAAATATAAGGGGTGGTTTTTTTCATTTTTATTTTTAGAAATCACAAATATTTAGGGGAGTGTTTTTTTTCATTTTTATTTCTTAGAAATCACAAATATCTAGGGGTGTTTTTTTTTTCATTTTTATTTTTGGGAAAAAAATATAAAATCCACGGGGGTGATTTTTTCTTTTTCATTTTTCATTTTTGGGAAAAATTATCAAATCTACGGTGGTGATTTTTTCATTTTTTATTTTTGGGAAAAAACATAAAATCTAAGGGGGTGATTTTTCATTTTTTATTTTTTGGGAAAAACATAAAATTTGAGGGGGTAATTTTTGCAAAAAAAAAAACATAAAATCTAAGGGGGCATTATTAAAACATCTGGGGAAATTTTTTTTTCGAAGATCAAATAAGAACTAGGAGAAGCTTGTAAGAAAGATTTGCCTGACTCACTAGGGTTTAAGGTGTCTAGTCTTCTAGGGCTTGAAAGAATCGAAGGGTCGCGCACACACGAACCTGGGGTTAATAAATTTTCCTGACTCACTAGGGCTTAGGGTGCCTAGTCTTCTAGAGCTTGAAAGAACCAAAAGATCATCACACACACACACACGAACCTAGGATTGAAAGGATTACCTGACTCACTAGGGCTTAGGGTGGCTAGTCTTCTAGGGCTTAAAAGAAATAAAGGATCGTCACACACACACGAACCTAGGGTTGAAAGATTTGCCTAGCGCATTAGGACTTAGGGTGCCTAGTCTTCTTCTAGGGTTTGAAAGAACTGAAGGATCGTTACACACTCACGAACTTAGGGTTAAAAGATTTTTTCCTGACGCACCAGGACTTAGGGTGCCTAGTCTTCTTCTAGGACATGAAAAAACCAAAGAGTCGTCACACACACACGAACCTAGGGTTAAAAAATTTACATGGTGCACTAGGGCTTAGGGTGCCTAGTCTTCTTTTAGGGTTGAAAGAACCAAATGGTTGTCACACACATACGAACCTAAGGTTAAAAGATTTTCTTGGTGTACTATGGCTTAGGGTGTCTAGTCTTCTTCTAGGGCTTGAAAAAATCGAAGGATCGCCACACACTCACGAAGGGTTAAAAGATTTGCCTGGCGCACCAGGGCTTAGGGTGCCTAGTCTTCTTCTAGGGCTTGAAAGAATCGAAGGATCATCACACACTCACACACTTAGGGTGCCTAGTTTTCTTCTAGGGCTTGAAAGTATCGAATGATCGTCACACACTCACGAAGCGTTAAAAGATTTACCTGGCGCACCAGGGCTTAGAGTGCCTAATCTTCTTCTAGGGCTTGAAAGAACCGAAGGGTCATCACACGCATATGAACCTAAGGTTAAAAGATTTGCTTGGCGCACCAGGGCTTAGAGTGCCTAGTCTTCTTCTAGGGCTTGAAAGAATCGAAGGGTCGTCACACGCACGAACCTAGGATTTTTTTATTGCTTTCTATATTTTTTGCATATTTTCTGCATTCCATTTACTTTGACTGCTCTTATTATCTGATCATCTTCTTCTTTTTAGGTTGGCCAATATGTTAGAGGGTTTGGTGGCTCTGCATCTGGTGAGGTGTTGGAGTGGTACAATGCCCTTCTTGCTTCTAGCCGGGCTTTCATTGATGCTTCTGGCTTTGCTCGGTTCATACCCTTGTTGGGTAAGACGAGCAACGACCGGGTCTGATTAACGGCCCTGGCGAAAAGGTGGTGGGATACCGCCAACACCTTTCACTTCACCACTTTTGAGGCCACCTTGACGCCTCTTGATTTCGCGATGATCACTAGCATTCGGGTTAGGGGAGCCCCTATCCCATTCGATTCGTTCGTCGCTTGCTTAGCCGATGCCCTAACTTATCTATTCGATGGTGTTTCCGTTCAGATGGATAGAGACAAAGTCCAGTACATTTGGTTCCTTGAGCGCTTTCGCCATTTCTACTGCACCGAGCCCCATCACTACTATTGGGTCGCTCACGATTATTTGCTATACATGTTCGGTACCTCTTTATTTTCGAACAAAAAGAATACCGTGCATCTTCATTATCTCGGCGCCCTCGCCCGCCTCGACCGAGTAGCCACCTATGACTGGGGAGGAGCTGCACTTGCGACGTTTTACGGCTCGATGAGGGCCTTGACCAGATTTCCCTCGGAGCTCAGCATTGGGGGATATTGGAGGGTTTGGGACGTACGTTTCATTTTTTGCATACTATTAATTCGTTTCCCCTGTTATATGTTATCTGTTCTTCTACTGATATATTCTTTTTATAGCTTTGGACTTATGAGTTCCTCAAGCTTCACGTCCCTGCGAACTCTTCTGCCGACCGTATGGTTATTCCCTGTGCAGCTCATTTTGATGTTGTTTTTTCTTACCTATTTTGATGCTGCTTTTCTCACTTTTTGAACTGTTTTTCAGTGGTATTTTACTACTTTTTTATGCTAAAAATCTATTCGAAACCAGTCTCGAAAACATAAAAAACATTACAATCGAAATACAGCCCGAAATTGCCGTCGGTGGTGCCGCCAACAAGGCTATTTTTATACAGTTTTTTTTTTGTTTTTTTTATTTTTGTTTTTGGGACTATTTTTAAGCCTAAAAAGTGAAGAAAAAGCTGCTAGCAAACAAGTTAAAAAATATGAAAAAACCACCGCAATCCGTGGCCCGAAACTCCCGAAACCACCGCCGGTGCCGTCGCCTATTTTTCGTGTTCTTGAATATATTCAACCTGTTCTTAAATAATCTAAATAGATATTTAAAAATATAAAATTAGCTATTACATCGATCCTATATCATGTAGGCTCATATTCGATCTATTATGATCAACCCCCGTGATTTTAAAAAATAATCATCATACAACCCCATTCAATCAAATATGAATAAAATATGATGATCATAAAATCGGGATTAGAACGCCTGCAAAATCTTGTTATCACAGTTCTAAAACTATCCAGCCCCGATAATAGTAAATAAAAAATAAAACGGCTCTGATACCAATTGTTGGAGGTAAAACTGTCAAGATCATTATTTTTACAAACGATTGTTGAAAAAATTAACTAGATGGGCAAACATCAAAATGGGTTCTAGATAAAATTTTTGATGCCGAATGATCAAAATTAAAACCCGTGCAACCAAAGTTAATTTAGAAGAATATCTTTTTATCGGTCAAATCTTCAACTATGTTTTTGATTCCGAGTTGAAGCTCTTGTTAGACCTTTTATTGTATTCCCTTATATGATTATTGAATGTAGTGTGGGCTACAATCTATCAAGAACTCGTACCGGCAGAACCTGGACAGCTTTAGTCTTGAAAGACAAGTTATGAAATTGATTCTGCCTATCTAGATATTTATAGAGTTACTGCAGGGACCTGTAGAGTAATTATGAGTAACACTTCCAGTGGAACACAGACACTTATCAGCGATTTTCGTAATTAAGAAAACCTCATTGTGGTATCTGTAATTATGAAAAACTAGCAGTAGTTTCTGCAATTTTTATAAAACACTGAATTACAGTTCACACCTCTATAAAACTATAATTGCACTTTGACCCATAATTTCAAGACCTTCTTGTATTGAGCTCTTGTTATTAAATGTTTAATATTTCTCCACACGTTAAGATTTCTGATATCCGATAATTAAATTTAATTACTGATATTTTAATTTAATCAACATCTTAAATTCTTTAAACTATTCCTCTTAACTTATTTGACCACCGAATAATCAAATTCACTTGCAGGGTTTGGCCCGATCAAAACTTATAAGCTTCCTTAAGGGGGTATCGTCAATCTCGATCTTCCGAGACATGGATTCCGTCAATAATTAATATTTATCATATAAATAATACTGCTAGCTAACTTACTAAAAATATAGACCCATATAAGATCGCAATCTCTAATGAATCAAAACAACGAATATTAAATATACGTAAATCAATAATTATTTCAAGATTAAGAGTATAAGCACTATTTATAATAACTTTGAGGTGTAAATTAATTTATATAGTTAGTATAAAATTAATTATCCCAATATGTCTCATTCAATTGCTTAGAAAGTCGGAACAATAGATGACGCTATTATCTGTTTTTCGTAACCAAAATAGACCTACTAAAATTCTATGCTACAGTCGTACCGATGGTATGCTCCTTTACATCTAAATTGTGAACATATAACTTATATTCTGTAAGAACTTAAAATCTGATCTTCTATGTGCAAGCCGTACTCTACACACTAGATTAAATACTATACAGAATGTTGGATATCCATGCATAACATTCAAAAAAATGATATACATACATTGCTTATAAAAATTCTCATAAAATAAAAAATTAATTTTATTAAAATTAAATAAAATACTAAAAATATGATTTTCAGTATATCAACCATAACAATCTCCCACTTATATTCAAAATCATGCTGTCATACATCTAACTCCCATACCCTTTACATGACTATCAAAAGTCTTAGCCGATAAGCTTTTTGTAAAAGGATCTGCAAGGTTGTCTTCTGATGCAATTTTGGTCACAACAATATCACCTCTCTGTACAATTTCTCGTATCAGGTGATACTTACGCTCAATGTGTTTTTTTTTCTTATGGACCCTTGGCTCCTTCGAGTTTGCAACCGCTCTGCTATTGTCACAATAAAGTGTAATAGTCAACTTAACTGAAGGGACCACCTCTAGATCTAACAGGAAGTTCTTGAGCCAAACAGCCTCCTTGGTTGCTTCAGAAGCTGCCACGTACTCGGCCTCCATGGTAGAATCAGTAATGCAGGACTGCTTGATACTCCTCTAACTTATAGCTCCACCTCCTAAGGAAAACACATATCCTGAGGTAGACTTATGGGAATCCTTGACAAACTAAAAATCTAAGTTTGTGTACTCCAAATGTATTAGACTATCTGCCTGGTAAACCAACATATATTCCTTAGTTCTTTTTAGGTACTTGATTATATTCTTTACTGTAGTCCAATGCTCTTGTCCTGGGTTAGAATGATATCTCCTAACCATACCAATGGCAAAGCAGATGTCTGGTTTAGTGCAATGTATAGTATACATGAGGCTTTCTACTATCGAAGAATGAGGAACCACCTTGATCTTCTCTATCTCATCAGGTGTTTTAGGACATTAATCCTTGGATAGAGTGATTCTATGCCTGAAAGGGAGAAATCCTTTCTTGAAATTCTATATACTAAAACGAACAAGGATATCATCAATATACTTTGCTTGTGGTAAGCCCAACATCTTTTGCTTTTGATCTTGCACAAGCTTGATCCTAATGAAGTGACTGGCTTCTTGCAAGTCCTTCATATCGAACTGTCCAGATAATCGTACTTTAACAGTAGATAATGCTCTCATATCGTTTTCGATGAGCAAGATATTATCTACATAAGTACTAGAAAAATCACCACGCTTTCATCATGCTTCTTGTACACATAAGACTCATTCGAATTCTGATCAAAGCCATAAGACTTAATGGCTTGATCAAACCGAGTGTTCCAAGACCTCAATGCCTGCTTAAGTTCATAAATAGATCTCTTAAGCTTACATAACATGTGTTTCTGGCCCTTTAGAATGAATCCGTCTGGTTGTATCATATAGATACACTCGTCAAGACTTCCGTTAAGAAAAACTGTCTTGATATCTATTTACCAGATTTCGTAATTAAAATGAGCAGCAATGGATAAGAGAAACTGGATAGACTTAAGTATGGCTACTGGTGAAAAGGTTTCAACCTTCTCGTCTACTCCTTTTTTTCTATTGTAGATCCGTTTGCATCTAATGGGTTTTATCCCTTTTAGTGGTTCTACAAGTTCTCAGACTTGATTGGAACACATAGATTCTATCTCTAAATTCATAGTCCTTTGCCAAAGATCTGCATCTTTGTCTTGAAGTGCTTCATTGTGTTACAGGGCTCGGTATTTAGTTTTACCAAAATCTTATCAAAAAACTCTCCTAAGAACATATACCGAGGCACTACCTGTATCTGTGTACTAGCAGTAACACGCTGTGCATAATCTGAAACCTATGCAACAGCACGTTGTTCTTGATTTGCACCTGTCCTGATAATCCTTCCACTACAACAAGGTAATGGATTATATATGTGACGCCCCATTCCCCGGGCATGTCGGGACATATGTAATTATAAATAAGGAATATATTCTAGCTGGACATTCATAGATACCTAAGATAGTTACTACATCATTAACTGTTTAGAGTTTGTTTAAAATACTTAATAATTACAATCATTCAGAAAAATTCAACAAAAGTTACAATATGCCCGTGGAAAATTGAACAAAAGATCCAAAAAGTAAACATCCTACGTCTTCAAGTTGCGTCGTTGGGGTTAATCGGCTCCTGCCACTCTCCCCTTTCTTCGTAGTCTTCTTCCTCAACGAATACGCCTTCCTTAAAGGGTTCTTATTCACATGTGGCATGAATGGCATGAATGCCATGAGCCGGAGCCCAGAAGCAAATTCTCTAAACCGTCTAACAAACTCACGATAAGATGTCGTACAATACATATCGTATAATACTCAATACAAATTTAAGGGCAAAGAGACAGATCATTTATCATTTTTCACAAAGCCAGTATCTATGAGAAAAAGTGTGTGAGTGCGTAATGTGGATGAATGTCATGCAATTTGCTTAACCCAAGTACTTTTAGGACAATATCATGAATTTCACGTCGGGAATTACAGAGTAGACTTGCTAGCTCTTGATCACCAAACCTAACCTCACCTCGTTGCAAATAGTAAATGCATTGTCGGGTTTTACGCCATAGCTGTTGTACTCAATGCCAATGGCGTGGAGACCGACCTTTATCCAATTTACCCATTCTTATTCCAGGTCAACCAATCCCACCTTAAGAACAAGGACAATCATTTGGTGTCAATCCAAAGTCTAATTAAAGCTAGTGACGAACCTATGGTGCCTAATTCCTCCTTTTATAATAAAAACCTCTAATTTTATTTTCAAATATGGCAACCAGGGATGCCCTAGACCCACAATAACTGAACAACGATTTCCATGTCACCCAGCCCAATTAAAAGATGCGAAGGGGACTTTGGCAACCCAAGATGAAATGTAGGAATGCTCATAATATGCATTATGCGTCTCGTATGCAATTAATCATAGCAAGGCATATAAATATGATATGGCACATGGTACAACTTTCTAAAGTATCATGTACAAACATGCGAAGCATAGCCATGATTCATGTGACATAGAATCGAACTATCGGCATGAGTTTATTTCATCAAAAGTATCATTTGCATACACTAATTATTTACAAAATTCATATAAATTTCACATACTCAAGTTCCACAAGTAACACGTCATTCGAACACTTGGCCAATTTTAGGTAAAAGTTTAATTGCTAGTTTTAAAGTTACGACAGTGTTTTTAAGTACTTAGATATAGATTTAATTTCTAAAATTTTAACACCAATTAGATAAAATTATTATCTACCACTTTCATGTTTATCACTAAGGTCAGATCCTAAGGCACGGGAGTCCTTTATTTTATTTAAGAAAAAACTGTTCAGCATCTTACAAAGAAAATACAGAAATTGGGCCTCTGTTGGCCATTATTTTGGGGCATAAATTTAAGGTCTCTAGGTTTTATTTTTGGTGAGCATCTAGTTTAAGGTGTTCCCTACAAATCTCATGTTTTGTGCTAGAGCATGTGGTTTGGAAAAAGTTTGAGATTTTGGCCAATTTATACAAAGGGTTCAGTCAGCCTAAAAAGGGTCTGCAAAATGTGTTTTTAATAGAGAGTTCTCAAAATGTTTGGGGTATCATCCGAGGGTATTTTAAGCTGATTTCCTCTCAGTTTCTAGTTTAATATGTTGGCTACATTTTTCATGTTTATCACTTGTGGATTTGGATTTTAAAAAGTTAGGTTTCTGGTCTCACAAAAATGTATGACAGAGAGGTCTGTCAGTCACTGAAACATAATAGTGACTTTAGGAAGTGTTTTGGCCTATCAAGACTTCCTATTTTAGGCTCATCTTTGGTGGAAATAAAGATAAATATGTTCTCTACAAATTTTATGTTTTTCCCCAAGCTCGGTTCTCACTCTAACTTAAGGGTTTTAGGTTTGCAACTCAGAGTGGTTAAGATTTAACACTCTTTGGAAAAAAATGACACATCTGGAGTTCTTCTCAACGAAATCACTTTAAACCAATTTTTTATGAAAGAGAACTCAAAATGCTAAATCTGGACACAAAAATCACTTTAAGATCATTTTTCTACATTTAGTGATGGTGTTTTAAATTTGGTGATAGAATGTTGGTAAGCCCAGAAAATTAGGTTACTGAGGGTTTTGGTTGCTTAGCTTGTGTTATGTGCATTTTTGATGTGTTTTGTTTGCATGCATGTCATAAACTCATATAAACCAATACTCCAGAATATACACAAGCCATAAAACTCAAAAACATACACATGCAAGTACATGCAAAGCTTGTCTATACACAAATAGCCCATAAACTACTCCTACGACGCTATTTTGAGTTATTCTTCGTTTTATTTTCTTAGAGTTGATTATAGAGATGGATTAAAGTTTATTTTAAGGGTGAATATCAGAGGGTTTTAGAGAGTTTACTTACCTCTTTTGATGTTTAGAAGATTGTAGGAGAATAGGACTTGACTTTAGTGCTTTCTTACTTGATTCCTCTTATCATCTCCTTCTCTCCTCCTTCTTGCTTCTCCTTCTTTCTTGAGAACACTTAGAGAATTTTTTGTGGTTGCTCTCCCTCTCCTCTCAGCCAAAAATACATGTAGAGAATGGGGGGTTTGTGCTTTGTTTTTATAAAAAAATTTAAAATGGAGGATAATTATTACATGAAATTTAAATTTGAATTTTTTAAAACTTTTATTGGTTGCATGGGGAGTGGCATTTATTAAGGACTTACAAAATCAGACCTTGGGCAGGTGTATTTCGGCCATGGCAGTGTTTGGGGTAGACAAAACAGATTTTGTATTTAATTAGGATTTTAAATTGTATTTTGGTACATTTTTGTGAATATAAATGCATAAAATATTAATTTTATGTACCCTTTTGGCATCTAAACCTACTAAAACCTATTATATTAATGTATTAATAATTAATTTAATTTTGTCATAATTTATCATAATTTTGATAGTAATTAATTAAATAAGTGTAGGCTTTTAAGCTAAATTAAGTTAGTTTGACTAGAATTGACTTTTTGACTTATTTATTGTGCAGAGACTTTAAATAATTATTTGTTTACTTTTGTTGACCCTTATTATTATATTATTATATATATTACCTGTATAAAAAGTATTAGGTCAAAATAATACTTAATTTATACACAATTTTCTTATTTTTAAGCTTAAAAAGGAAAAAAGTAGCTTTTTGGGCACATTTTCCTAGGTGGCTGGCCATGCAAGGGCAATTTCGTCATTTTTGTAGTTACTTTGTATTTTATTAATTAATTTTATATAAATATCTAATTTTGGGTGTCGATGTATCAAATTTTAAAATTTTAGAACTTTTTGTTGTATTGGGGGCAAAATGGTCATTTTACCTTAATTATGCAAAATTTTGATTTTTAATTTAATATTTTATGTTATTCACTTAATTTAAGCTGTTCCGAGACTTTTCTGAGTGTTGGGATTTTGACTATGAGTATTCAATCTTTTTAGGGTTTCTAGGTCAAATTAGGGTTTTGGGTTAATTAGGATTTATTCCATTCATGTAGCGATCTAGATTCTCATTATCTATTCGTCGCTAATACTAGGGTTTGAGCTGGGTTGTTACAATCTACCCCCCTAAAAAAAATTTTGTCCTTGAAATTTCATGTCGTACCTATATCTGCGAACAATTGGGGCTGACTTGTCCTCGTAGCTTCTTCCTGCTCCCATGTCGATTCTTCAATCTCGTTGTGCTTCCAAAGAACTCAAACGAGTGAAATGGTCTTGCCACAGAGAATCTTGTCTCGTTGATGGATAATCCTCACCGATTGCTCTTCAAACGTGAAATCTTCGTCAACATGTAGTTCTTTCTAATCCAGAATGTGGGCAGGATCAGGTTCATACTTCCTCAGCATTGATACATGGAAAACATTATGAATGCTGGCGAGTTGAGGAGGTAAAGCCAAACGATATGCCACTTCCCCAACCTTAGCTGGAATCTCGAACGGTCCAATATGTCTTAGAGTTAGTTTCCCTTTTTGGCCGAAGCGTATCACCCCTCTTCGTGGTTGAATCTTCAGGATTACATGGTCTCCTACTTCAAATCATAACGGCCTTCGTTGTTGATCTACATAGCTCTTTTGTTAGCTCTGTGCGGTGGCTATCCATTGCTGAATGAGTCGAATCTTCTCGGTGGTTTCTTGCACTAAGTTTGGCCTAAGGAGTGCATTTTCTCCTGCTTCAGTCCAATAAATCGGCGAACGGAACGGTCTTCTATAGAGGGCTTCATATGGCGACATGCCAATGCTGGATTGATAGCTGTTGTTGTAAGAAAACTCGACCAACGGCAAGTGTTTCTCCCAGTGTCCCTTCAAGTCCATGACGTAGGCTCAAAGCATATCTTCTAGTGCCTGAATTATACGTTCAGATTGTCCATCAGTCTGTAGGTGAAAGGCGGTGCTGAAGCAAAGCTCCTTTCCTAAGGCGGTTTGCAAACTCTGTCAGAATCATAAGGTGACACGTGGATCTCGATCTGACACAATAGACAGTGGAATTCCATGAAGGCGTACAATCTCTCGAATGTACTTCTGACTTACGGTCTCTAGCTTCTCAGAAGTTCGAACCGGTAGGAAGTGTGCTGGTTTGGTGAGGTGATCTACTATTACCCAAATAGAGTCATGTCCTGCTGCCGATCTCGGTAGTCCAGAGACAAAGTCCATGGTGACGTGGTCCCATTTCCACTGAGGTATCTCCAGGGGTTAGAGGGTTCCTCCTGGTCTTTGGTGCTTGGCCTTCACTTGCTGACAGGTAAGGTATTTGGCCAAAAAACTTGTTATGTCCTTTTTCATGCCATTCCACCAATAGTGCCTCTTCAAATCGTGATACATCTTTGTCTCTTCGGGGTGGACAGCAAAAGGTGACTAGTGATGCTCCCTCAGGATGTCTCTTCTCAGATTCTTAACATTTGGTACGAAAAGTCATCCTTGGTAGGTTAACTGTCCATGCTTATTGACTACCCATCTCGGCTTTGATTCCTCTACAATTAGATTCCTTCAAATAAATTTGGATTCCTAGTCGTACTTTTGGGCTTCCACGATTTGCTGACGGAGTTTCGTCGTCACCACTGTTAGACAAAAATAGCTTCCATTCTCCGATTCTAATGGCTAGAGTTGGAATTCATTGAGCGTTCCCATCATATTCCATTGTCTTGAGGCCATATTAGCCATTATACTTCTTGTTTTTCTACTAAGGGCATCGGCCACCACGTTAACCTTGCCTGGGTGATAGGTTAATGTAAACTGATAATCCTCCAAATACTCTATCTAGCGACGTTGTCTCATATTAAGATCCTTTTGGGTGAACAAGTACTTCAGACTCTTGTGATCGGTAAAAAGCTCAAATTGTTCTCCATAGAGATAATGCCTCCATATCTTTAGTGCGAACACCACTGCTACTAGTTCTAGGTCGTGGGTAGGGTAATGTTGTTCATGTGGTTTCAACTGTCTTGACCCATAAGCTACTACCTTACCATTCTGCATGAGTACATGTGAGACCTGGACCCGTCTCTTTTTGTATTGTATAGATATGTTGGATGTGTCTCTTTCTATATCTATATTCGGTGTTTTTACTTTAGTATGTGTAGATGCGTTTTGATGCATGTTTCGATTTATATAAGATTGCGGGGTTGCTTCCCGGGGGTGTAGGAGTTACGGTACGAATTTTAAAATTTTAAAAAAAAGATATTTTGGAGGCCTATAAATATCTAGAGTTAGATATTTTCTAAAAGATATTTTCAAAACTTACTTGCTAAGTTTTCTCATTTTTCTCTCTACCTTCTCTCTAACTTCTCGGGGGCCTGAGGCTTTGGTTTTTGACGGTCTAATAGCCAATCCTTATTGTTGGCATCGTGGTCTATGCATCCATTCGGACGGAATTCTATTCCGATGAAGCTCGATTTTGCACGTAGATCCAAACGTCGAGTTTTTAACTCACCGAGGTAGGATTATAGACTTTAAAGTTGTTAGAGGGTGTTATATGTAATCTTATGTATCTTTACCATTTTATATTCATGAAAAGGTGTTTCATGTTTTGGGAAAAGTTGGATTTTTAGTTTAAAAACCTTTTTTCATCATTTCGATTGGATGAAAACGGTGTTGGATGTTTGTTTTGAGGCCTTTGGTGATAGTCTTGGGTGTGTGTGAGTCCATGGGTGTTAGATGGAAGTTTCGAGGCTTCATCTTGGGTTCAAAAAGGGAAAATCGTAGCTCAAAAACACTTTCTGGGTAGGATCAGTCGACTGAACTCATGGGGTAAGTCGACTGGATCATGATTTTGTGGGTTCAGTCGACTGAACTCATGGGGTCAGTCGACTAAACAGTGTTGGGTGTTTTGGGCCTTTTTGCAGTGTTTTTTTCCAGTCGACTGGAGGGTGGGTCCAGTCGACTGGACTTGGGCTGATGGGTGTACATCTTTGAGAAACGTGTTTTTTTGAAGGTTCGGAGCTAACCTTTGGGATTGAGTCTCAACTTCTAAAACGTTTTGATAAAAATGTGTTTTTACATGTTCTGTTTGATCTCCATGGTTGATGGATTGGATCTATTTTTATACATACGTTGTACAAAATGTTTTGCGGGTGGTTTTTTAAATGTTTTACATAGATGTACCATGACAGTAGGTTTGTTGAGTTGGGCTTACATTGCTCTTCGGTAGAAGTTCAGAAACGTGCGCAGTGTAAGTGCATTGTACCTTCGGGTTAATCTCCGTTAATTAAGCCGGTTGCCTCCGTAAATGGCGTTGTGTGGGTGCTTTGGACCATCGAATTTTAGGCCCATAAATTAAGCAGTAGGTGCTTTGAACCTTCGAGTTAATCCTCGTAAATTAAGCCGGTTACCTCCGTTAATGGTGTCGTTGTCGTAACTCCGTATATAACTTGTCATTACCAAGCAGGCCTTAAGTGGTGACTAGGGTAATGGACAGGAGTCTATTGTTGTTACCTTTATCTGTGTAGCAGAGTCGGTACATAGAATTATATTTTATCTCTTTCTCCTCGGCTGTGTGACCCGAGTGGAGAATACTGCATTTTACTGCTTCTCCTTAACTATGGCATGATATCTGTCAGGATGATATGCATAGTTTCAAGGATAGAAAACTGATGATTTTTTAGAGAAAAACCTTTTAGCTCATGTTGTTGAGCTTAAGTGCTTATGATTGCATAACCTGCTTTACAGCTTTATGTAGTCTGTTTCTATTGGGCTTCGGCTCACAGTGTGGGATTTTGCTGTAAAACCTTTTTTAGGTGAGCATGTAGAGTTGACCTAGATTCCTGTGGTGGCGGAAGACTAGCTGTAGTTTTCTTGTTGACATGTACTTTTACATGTGATGCCTATTTCAAAAGGCGAGTTTTGTACACCTTGAGACGATATACTTATTCATGTATGAGAATGCATATTTACTGTTTATGAGAGCTGAACTTTGGAAAATCTTTTATCCAAGTGTTATATATTTTTGAATTGATGGTGTTCCAACTTCAAACCTTATTTTCATAAACGGTGTTTGGTGGGCTTTCGCGTGACCTTGGTGTTTGGGGCGTGACAACTTGGTATTAGAACTCTGGGTTCGAATACCTAAGAGCCATGGAAAAGAGGGTACATCACCTTGTGACGATGTATGTGTGCTTGATTGCACGTGTTGCAGCGTTTTTCTAACATTAGCATGATAGCTTGTGGTGTATACATGTGTATAGAGGTTAGACCTTAGGATTGATTAACCTTGCCTTCCAGCATTTAGATTAACAAACTTGGGAACCATGTTAGAGATGCGTTTCACGGACGCGATTTCTAGTAAAGAATCTAAGTAGGTCGTCCAAAGTGATAAGTCTTTCTTGTTGGTTCCCCTCGGTATGTGAGATGTGATGGCATGATTTTAAGTGGCTATATGTTAGCATGCATATGTGTATTATGTCTTTTACGTTAGCAATAACATGTTGTATGGATGCTTAACCGGTTATGTTACTTTTATATAGAGTTATGTCCACGCGGGGAGGACGAGGCCGAGGTCGAGGCCGTGGTCGTGGTTCTAGCTGAAGGGACGTTCTAGTCCCAGATGTTGAGAATGCTAATGCACATCACGGACCTGTTGACGGGGGAGATCTGTTGCGTTAGATGGTCGGCTCCATCCGGCAACTGGCTGAGGCCACTAGGGGAAGGGAGAATGTACCTGAGCCGAGGGCGATGGTTGCGATGCGTGAGTTTCGCCGTCTAGACCCTCTTACCTTTTTTGGGGATCCCAACCCCACGGTAGCCACTGAATGGCTAGAGCTGATCACTAGGATCCTGGATACGCTTTAGAGTGAGGAAGATGATCTGAGGGTTACCTTTGCTTCCTTCCAGTTGAGAGGAAGTGCTCATATGTGGTGGAAGTTTGCCGAGACTATAGTTGGGGGCACATAGGAGGCATTCACCAAGGTATTTCTGGAGAAATACTTTTTGGCGACACTGAGGGATCGCTACAGAGGGCACTTCCTTTTTTTGACACAGGGGACGATGACTGTGATTGAGTATGAGATTGAGTTTACTAGCCTATCTCGGTTTACACAGGAGATCATACCTATAGATGAGTTCCGTACGAAGAGGTTCGAGAGGGGTTTGAGGCCTGCTATCAGATATAGAGTGGCAACATTCAAGATGCAGGTCTTTATAGAGTTAGTGGAGACCGCCATGAAGGTGGAAAACACTCTGAACGAGACGCGCAGAGACAGGGACAGTAAGGGTCAGCAAGATGGGGGACGAGCACAAGGTCAAGGAAGCATGGAGAACAAGCGTCGATGGACATTTGGTCCGAGTTCACATCCAGCGGGGTCGTATCTGCCAAAGTCTTCTGCATCTATACCTCCCGTAGCCTCAACGGGAAGGTCGGATCATAGAGAGCTTGTTTGCTTTAGATGCCAATGGCCAGGGCATCGTGCGGCAGAGTGCCGAAGTTCAGTGCCTGTTTAGTCACAGTCGTAGTCGTAGTCGTAGTCGCAGGTGCAGGGGAGGGGGCCAGTGGTATGTTTTGAGTGCGGCTAGTCTGGGCACATCCGTAGAGATTACCCCAGAGGAGGGAGTATGCGGAGTACAGCCGGAGCACCTGTTACTCCATCCGCCTAGGGACGCCAACCATCTAAATTTGTAGAAGGGGGTGCCTTAGTACAGTTGTGTAGACAATCGACAGTTCAGGGCCGCAGTGGACATGCCAGAGCATACGTTCTTGCAGATCCCAGTTCATCCAGAGCACCGGTTGTGCCCGATGCTGCTGCTACCACCTCCATGATCAGAGGCACTCTTCTAGTCTATAGATCATGGGCCAGTGTTCTTATCGACACGGGAGCATCACATTTGCTTATATCATCTACTTTTTCATCTACTTTGGGGATGAAATCAGACTTGTTGGGTAGTGTTTTGAGCGTGGAGACCCCAGTCAGTGGGAGTGTGATGTTGAGTTTTATTTGTAGATCCTGTGTGTTGGAGATCGTCGATCGTTGTTTAGAGTTTGACTTTATCATTCTAGACATGACCACGTTTGATGTCATCCTAGGGATAGATTGGCTGACCACCTATCGTGCCTTTATCGATTGCGATCAACGAAGGGTAATGATTTGTACACCGATCAGAGATTGCTTTTGCTTTGTGGGTGACCAAGATGAGGGTTTGGTGTCTATGTCAGGTGTTGCGCGGAATCAGGGCAACCTGGGTTCCCTCTTTGTAGCTCTCATGTTAGATGATGGGATTGGAGCTCGAGGAGAGTTACCTCTGGTGGTTTACGACTGTCCAGATGTCTTTCCTAACGATCTATTTGAGTTGTCGCCGAGCCGGGAGGTAGAGTTCTTTATTGAGTTGGTTTCAGGAACTGCTCCCATATCCATGTCATCTTACCGTTTTGCACCCGCTGAGTTGCGTGAACTCAAGGTATAGCTACAGGAGTCATTAGATAGGGGGTTTGTGCGCCCGAGTACTTCGCCGTGGGGAGCTCCTGCTCTTTTTGCTAAAAAGAAGGATGGATCCTTACGATTGTGTATCGACTACCGAAAGCTGAATCAGGTGACAGTAAAGTACAAGTATCCTATGCCGAGGATAGATGATTTATTTGATCAGTTGAAGGGGTCGAGTTGCTTTTCCAAGATTGACTTGAGATTTTGGTACCACTAGTTGAGGATTAGGGATGAGGACATAGCGAAGACCGCCTTCTGGACTCGCTATGGTCACTATGAGTTTCTGGTCATGCC